>DWAO01007028.1:0-10510 GCA_018230605.1 Heliconius congener
TGTAGGGGCGGGGCGGTGCCCGTACTCTTTCTTCTTTTTATTATAACTAGTTCGCTAGTTCGAAGTTATAGTGGAGAGGAAGATAGGATGCGCTCTTGGCTTTTCCTCGGAAGAGCTTTGAGTTATGACAATGTTATATTGTCGAGTTTCAATTATTTGAATATACTTCTGATGGCAAACATTTTATTAAAGCGATACCTTCTAATAAAATAATATAAAATTCTTAACACTATTACCTCTGAATCTCTAAAAGATTTTGGGTTCTTAACGATCACAACTATAAACAGTTCTAACCACTAGACAAATCACTACACACATTAATAAATAATATTTTTAATGGTATTTGGGATACTAGTTACAACTCTCAAAGATTTTTGCATAGGTCCGTATTTTTGCTCAGACTAACCTCACAGGTGTTTTCATTATTCAGCCTCGACTCAATCCATTTTTCGATGTTTTGTGAAACGACGATAAAATTAGAGAGACTAAAGTACTTTCGATAATAAGTTAAACTTTATGAAATACAGCAAGGATTTTATAAATAGAATAGCTTTTAATTTTGAAAATACCAAAGCTTTGTTCAATGGGATATATACCCAGGTAAAATGAAAACTTCGTACCTATCCCACTACTGATGTTAGAAATCGGTTAGCGTTTTTAAAATTAAGATAAAAAAACACATATCATCTATATGCTTGTACGTAATTTTAATAAGTGATATGAATCACCCAATACTTGTGTTAAACAAGTTTCTTATTCCAATAAGAGCCTCGATTGACATTATTCAATTGATTTTCTAGTCTTTTTCGCCTATATCTACGCTCTTTTACATGAGTTTTTTATTTGCTCACATTATATTATATTATTACTAGCTTTTACACGGGGCTTCACTCCAGTGGTTAAAGAGAAATGACTATTGTTAATATAATGTTAAATAGTCTATAGCTTACGTCAAATAATGGACTACAAAATATTTTTTTAAATTTTGAACCAATTATTCTTGTGATTGAAGCGTTCAAGAAAACAAATTCTTTTGCTTTATAATATTAGTATAGATTTATTTATAATTTATTTTCTTATAATTTTTAATATTGTACATAAATAAAATTTAAAAAAAAAAATCTTTATTAAATAATTAAATATTTGTTTTATATTATTTGTTTTGTAAAACGTCATCTTAACAAAAAGAAAATGAATTCATTAATAAAAATAATGTAAAAAAAATGTATGTTAAGTTACACGAAAGGTTGCTAGCTTCTGACTACAGTCCGTCGTTAAACAGGTCACTATTTCAAGCGACGTGAGCCCGGCAAAATTCAATTGTTTCATATTTTCACTTACTTCCCTCGCCCTATGCTATTTGTTGGTATAACAATTACTAAAACTACTATATTTCCATGCTAATGTATTACTTGCATACATGTTTACTAAATTGTCTTATAATTGATAACCTAATAAATTTGAGGCCGGTCGTGGCGCAGGGGCACAGTGTGACTGTAAACGCGACTGGTTGTGGGTTCGATCCCCACTGGCGGAGATGAAATATTTATTTAAATTCATATTTTAATTTCTTCGCTCTGGTGTCGAGGAGCGCGGCGTTGGGTTCCGCCACTCAACATGCAATGCCTCCAGAATTTGGCGAAATGTGGGGAACGGAGGGTCTTACTTAACACTAGGTTCCCTCGACCTAACCTGCTGTGTGCGGGATACAGCGTGATTTTAATATTAAAGGGATTTATTTCTATAAGGCTACTTGTATATGAATTGAATGAAATTATTAGAGTAAGCTAATATACACTTGTTACAAGTTAGTCTTTTGAACATTTTTAAAGTGTTATTCCACACTTAGGAAAGAAAAAATGTTCCCAGGAGATGCGGGTTCGAGTCTCGATACTTTCAAATTTTTATACATTTTCTAATTAAGTATTTATTTATGTATGTAGATACAATAATCTCTGTAAGGGGATTTTTACAAATTTCCGCTACCCAAAGATAATTACTTAGAGTTATAGTTGTAGTTTCATAGCTTCGTATTTTGACATAGCTCGATGAGAACTTACAGCTTAGTTGGTCAGAGCACTCCGACGGTTTCCGAAGAGGCACAGTTTCAAATCCCAATTAATCCCATTCAAAGGTTTATACGTTTTCTAAATAGGTACTTACGTAATCCTTGTTAGTCAAGAAGAAAATAACATTATATAACACAGATAACTATACACTGAACAAAATAAATAAAATAAACCTTCAAGCGGAAGCGGTGTCGTTATTACAACAACAGGTCCCTACTCTTACGGGACTTGCAGAGGAGAAACAGGCACTAATTGCAATTATCCAAATCCAGCATCAGATACGTAATTAGTTATTGCGTCTATTTCCTAGTTATATTGGTCAGTACAAGTGATATTATTGGTTATATTTATTGTCGTAAAAAGACGACGTCCTCTAAATATAGAATTTTAGGGCGCGCACTTTTAAAAGTTAGAAAAATACTCAAAAACCCGACTCCAAAAATGGTAAACAGT
Source organism: Heliconius congener (assembly GCA_018230605.1). Classification (NCBI taxonomy): domain Eukaryota; kingdom Metazoa; phylum Arthropoda; class Insecta; order Lepidoptera; family Nymphalidae; genus Heliconius; species Heliconius congener. Next base: position 2,523 of record DWAO01007028.1, read on the forward strand.
AAATAAGTGTATAATATTACTTTAAAATATTGGATGGCGAGTAACAATTAAAAATTTCCAATTACTAATTACCACTGCAGTTGTTGTGATAACATTGATATTATAAAGAAGCCGCCTATCCGCCTAGCCGCCTAATAGCCGGCGCCTATAGTAAAAGAACATGCGGTAATAAGTTTATAGACGTTTTACATATGGGTGTAGTATAATTTTTACAGCGACATACTTTCTTATGATTAGGTAATGGAATTATTGATATAGATTTAATACAGTACTTATATTTTAACTTGTCCTATACGTATATATAATTAAAAGCGCATCTTTTAGGGTTCAATTATTTTAAAAAGCAGGTAACGCTTTTACCCTATTCCAAGGAATATATTTGTATACTGCTAAAGTAAGATAGGCAGAAGAAACTTGGGAACTTGTTAAAACACTCAAAGCCTATTGAGACATTAGCGTTCCCCACTTTCTGCCGAACTCTAGAAACATTACGTGTTGAGTGGCGGAAGTGGAAGACGCGCTTTGCCTTTGTCATCCCCCCGAGTGGGAATCGAACCCACAACCGTCAAGTTTTCAGTAGCATCTGAACCCTACACCATGGTGAGCTCTATATTATATTTTAAATATATAACTAAAGCGTTTACTGTTATAGTGCTCTATGACGACTCCTGTTATTTAATATATAAGATTCAAATATGTTATTTCGTTGTTTTATGATAGAAAATTATAAGCTAATCAAAAATTAGATGCAAGTGCAAAAATATATTTCAATGCCATTTAAAAACAACAAAGATGCTACAGACCATTTTAACTTTTTAATACAGTAAAAGAATAAAATATTCTCATATTATTAATATCTCTAAACCAGATATGGATGTATATTTGTTATTGTGTATATAAATTATTTTAAATAATTATATTTATTTAATTTGTACTTTACTATTACTCATATAATGTTTTTTTTAGTTTCATTCTGTATCCGGTACATAGCAGGGTAAGCAAAGGGAATCTAGTACTTTATCTTCTTTTTGTGGATTCCACCTTAATTCAATATACTGTTCCGCTGTGTATGTATGTGTGTATGTATACAAATAAATAAAATTGAAATGTCTGTCTGATATTTCGAAATAACCGTATCTTTATGCATAAAATGTATACAGTTATTCATATGATACTAAAATACACATAAATAAACTTTGTGTTGGTCCATGCTAATCCCCGGAACAGCTGGGCCGATTTTTATGAGACATTACAGATATGACAGAAAAATAGAGCGAGTTGTTTAGCAAAGGGAAAATATTTTTTGTTCAGGAATTCCCGCGATTTAAGCGGAAAAAACTGCTTTTGCCATGCGGGATTACCTATCGCCCACTTAGACAGTTGTGAAATTACTAAATTTAACTTAACTTAACTTCACGCTTTATCCCTAGCGGGGTAGTCAGAGAGAACGGAGCGCCAAACGCCACGGTAGTATTACTAAACTATTTTCTAATAAATAAAAAGACAAGACACGTTTTGAGAGCAATATCAAACCAATTTCCAAAAGATTTCAAATCTACTCTCTAAATGAACTTAAATTATATTTAAAAAGTAAATGAACTTAAATTATATTTTTAAAAATAAGCCAAGTCAATTTAAAAAAAAAAAACATTTTTATAATATCTTTTGTGAAGTTATTTAATTTTGCGCACATTGCGAAATACTAGTAAAGAAATCCAAGCTTGAATTTCCTTAGAGCATAATTAAATAATTTTGTGTTTCTGAGGTAACTATCAATGTCTGCACCATCACCTCACAATGGGACAACGAGATAGTAATGGGCTTCAACCTCACTTAGGGTCATACATTATTATCATTTCTCTGCTCTGACTGACAAAGCACGGCGTTAAGTTTCGTAGTGTCTTGATAATAGATCCCTGTTATGCGGGAAAAACCGTGAATCTGAAGCTACCTCATATCTAAAAATGCCATACAAATATTAAGTGACTACACGTTGTTGTGGATGAAATATAGGTGAAAATTATGTTCATATTTTTAATAGCTTCACGCTGTATGTCGCTTAAAAATATGTTTACCAATTTCTGACTTGTCTTGAGTGGCTGAACTCAACACCGCGCTTTGTTTTATTACAGGAGTTAAGAAATAAAAATAGCGCATTCCTCCGAGTGGAAATTGAAACCACAAACGTCGCATTTACAGTCAGACACGGTGCCTCTGCGTTTGTCCTATGATATATCATTTTGGGTTGGTAGCTTTTTCCGGTTATTTATAACACTGTAATATATTAAATTGTTAATTTAACGTGCGGTATAGGATGTGTATTAATTGTAGAACAGATTGACCAAGTCCTCTATAGAGAGGACCTCGTCCCTCTGTGCGAATTTCCTATAAAATGGGTAGGCCATTTTATAGAAAATTCGTGAAAAATATCTTAAATAAGTAAACAACATCAACAACTGAAAACCATTATATTTAAATTATTTTCACTCCCTCGCCCTGGTGCCCACCACAACACACAATGACTCGATAATTTGGCAGAAAGTGAGAAACAGTAGCAAACTAGGCCCGTCCTGTCAACTCTGTAATACGCGGGATTCAGCGTGAAGCTGCTTTGTTTTGTATTTTTTTTTGTTTCGTTTGTCTATATTCTTAATTGTTTGTGATTGTTACATTTTTTTTTATTTATACGTTTTGTTTGTGCATCGTATTTGTCTATTGTTCCAATGCGATCGGTTAAGGGGATTTAGTTTTTGTATAAAATCAAACGATTCAAGCAAATTTTATATTGAAATTGCTTGTTTTAGAAACTTTCATTTAAAAAATATACGTGTATATATAAAAATTTCTATAACATTATCAATGTTTATATGTGGCTCTGGAATCAAATCTAGAATTTTTCATTAATAATCGATAAATTGTGTGTATTTTTAACTTCACACTGTTCCCATTAATACACTTTCGTTTTCCACTTTCCGCTGAATCTTGGAGCTATTGCGTGTTTAGTGGCGGAACTCAACGCAGTGTTTCATTTTTAAAAGAGCGAAGAAGTGAAAAAATATTTCCTTTCCTTCAAGTGAACGAACGAAATCTACTACTACATTAACCATTAACATGAACCTACTACCTGTCGCGCTTAGAGTCACAAGCTTGTAGTCACCTCTGCATGACTGGCCTTGTTCAAAATTTACTTGATATTAATATAAAAAATATAATTATGGCGGTCGTTCAACTATCCGCGATGAAAGGACGCTAACGAATTAATGCGGCAACGCCAGAAATACTCTTTATTAAATGAATCTAACTCTGTATGTATTCTTTTTTCATAATAATTACCTAGTGAAATGAATGAAAATATTATATTATATTTTATATCTCGACACTGGGTAGCATCGAGCTTTTGTCCGCATACGAGGTTAAGCAAAAAAAGTCTTGTGTCAAGATATTAGTCGCTTTGAATGTTGAATAGCGGAACCTAACACCGACAACCCCAACTTCGAAAAGGGGGAAAAAATGCCATAAAGAAATAAGTCTGTTCTCCCGTAAAACGGTTAAATCATGATCATCGACTCAAATATAATATATTATCTAGACTTGTAACTTTCTAGCTTAAACTTACGTACTTGCAAATGAGCGACGCTGGTTAGACGAAAACTTGGAATATCCTCAATTTTGCTTGCTAGTATATGGCTAGAATAGTTGATTGAACATTCAGTAACATTGTATAACTATTATCATTTCAATAGGTTGGTAGGTAGAGTTCCTAACAGCAATAGGTACGAATTTGTAAAGATACCTAGGAATTGTGTATGGTAGGATCCTATTCCTATGTATCCGAGGTAACGCGATGAAATATAATACTGCCTATTATATCCTTCCTCGATAAATAGACTATTAATATATATTACAAAAGAACAATTTCTCAATTATACAATATGACCAGTTGTCCTTGGCTAAGCGTGTTAAATTAAATAAATCTTTTAATATTTATAATCTTAGTAGATATACAACGGTATTGTAGAGCGCCCATAGAAATAAAAACTCTAACAAAGGAGTTCTAAGAGTTAGAAACTTTTAGAACTTTTTTGTGTTTGTGAATTTTTTTTTTAAAATAATAAATAGGTATTTAATATTTGTAAAGAATCATTTTACTAATACAAATTTACTAAATACATTTTTCTAATATAAGTTTATTTAAGTTAAGTACTTAAGTTACATCATGCGAATAAAAGTTTTTCAAAACCAATAATTAAATAAACAATAATAAAAAAAATATTTTTTTTCCTCAGCTTCACGCTGTATCCAGCATATTACAGGGGATACAGAGGGTGTTTAGTGTTCTTTAATAATTGAATGATCAATCCAGGAATAAAGTTTATGTATAATTCAGATGTCCAAATTGCAGGTTTAATTAAATACATCTCGAACCTCGAAGCACTAGGGCCCGTCACTAATAACGGCGTAGTTTCAGCAGCAGATTCACGCGCTACAGAATAATGTAAACAAAATAGGCAGCTTAAGAAACTCGGTTCTCCATTTTCCATTCATTAATTCATGGGCTATTAATGTCCTAGTATTAAAATTAAAATACAAAATACATACGTAAGACCAGTCGGGGTGTGCACAAACGTGTGACTAAACGTGAACGTGAGGTTGTGGGTTCGATTTTAACTTGAGTAAATTCAATATTTATTATTATTATTTTAATTTCTGCGCGCTCTGGTATCGACACAAAACGCGGCTTTGAGTTTCGCAATTTAACACGCAATACCTCCAAAATTCGACGGAAAATAGAAACGGAGTGCCTTAACACTAGGTTCCCTCTGCCTACACTGCTGTGTGCGGAATACAACGTAATGTAAAAAAAATCGTAATAATATTATGTATGTATTTTGGTAACAATTTTATTTTTACACCAAAAGCAGCATATCCAACAACAATCCTAGGCTAAAAAATGTAAAACACCTACAAAATGCTCATACATTTTAGTTAAATCTTTGAGGCGTACTTTCACAACATGTTTTGGGGTAAAATACTGGGATAAAATTTTATGAAATTTGCCCTCACCTGCGCGATAAATCATCAATCTAAAGTTTCTTTTTTCAGATATAGGGCTAAATCCTGAAATGCCTATCGACGGCACGGTATCGGGATGCCATCAGCTAAATACCTAGCAAATTTTGCCTCACTTAGTAATCTTACGTTCGACTATCAAAATTTTGATAGTCAATATACATTAGTACCTACTACAGTATTGACTGTGAATGCGATGGTTGTGGGTTTCATATTTAGATATTAGTATAAATGTTTTTATTTCAATATATTTTAGGTTTTAATCATTCTTTCTGGAGTAGCAAAAAGAATCTCTCGAACTGAAAAGAAAAATGGAGATTGATTTAAGATTTTCCTGCCTTTCTCACTGTACAGAAAAGGGAGTGAAGGTGCAAAAGCCGGGTAAGAGCTAGTTGGACTCGCCCACCAAGGCTTCCGTACCAATTTTAGGATTGCGTGACAACGGGAATTACAACTTATAAACACTTATTAAAACTTATTAAACTTAAGTTTACATTCATTTTGTATGAAATGTACTTACATTTTTAAATTTGTAATTTTTTTTTGTTCTATGAAATACCTGTAGATTTTTCATTTTAGATTTTTTTTACCTTTATTCGTATTGTAAGTCACTTCGTGTCAAATATCATAACTTTAAGTCCGCAGGAAGTAACGTGTAGGTTTTGATTACGCGGCGAATTTCATACAAAATGAAGCAAAATTAGCTGAAACTTAGCTGTTAAACAAAAGGTTTTCTGTGCTTTTGTGGACTTGGAAAAGGCGTTTGACGGAGTAGTGAGGACGAAATTATAGGTGATACTACCCCGGTACAATATGAGCGGACCACAATACAATGTTACAGAGATCACTCAACCTTCGTGTAGGTAGGAGCGACGTGCCGGTCGCCCTAACTTGACATCCAATCGGGTGTTAAAGAAGGATGCGCCAGTATCAGCTTGGTTGTTTAATTTGTATATGGTTGGAAGTTGGGGACTTGAGTGTAAATTGGCTGCTGTACGCAGATGATACAGTGCTCATTGTATCATCAGAATGCGAGTTATAGGCATTAGTCACCAATCTGAAAGAAAGTTGTGAAAATAATGGTCTGAGCCTCAATGCCAGTAAGATAATGGTTCTGGTATTTTAAAGAAATAAAATAAAGGGCGCAATGCAAGATCAGCGTTATGGTATTAGGACCGCGTTTGGCCGACGCTATTATACGGCAACGAAACGTGGGTATTACCGAAGAAGAATGAAAGAAAGATGAATGGTGTGGAGATGTGATCACTTCGTAGGTTATTCGTAGAAGTCATCTTAGCTGATCAAATTCGCAATGAAGAGGTACACGGAATGGCAGATGCTAACTGCAGAAGAGGGTGTCACGGTGAAAATGAAAAAGAACGTGCTCAGCTGGTTTGGGCAGGTCAAACGAATCAGTGATGAAAGAATGGCAAAAAACATTTATGATGGAAAACTGGGGGGTAAGAGAGCTAGGGGGAGACCTCGGTGGACCTTCAAGAACACAGTATCAAAGATACTGGAAAGTCACGATAAAAGCTCGAGGATCCCCCGGAGGGCATGTATGAAGAGGTTGATAACACTAGACGAGAAAGAGGTATGCAGAGAACGTAACGTTTTTCGCTCCGTCCTCTCGACTATCCCGATAGGGATATATCGTGAAACTAGATAAGATTAGATTAAACTATTATTTGACTATTAGCGGGCGAGCGCGGCTTCGCCACAAGTCCTTTTATATATATAGATAATTACAGGTACAAAAATACGTACGAAGCTTAACAATTGAATTACAATAAAATAGTACTAAGACACTCGGTTCTGTGCTTTACGCAAAAAATTAAGGCATAAAATATTGAAGAGCGGGTTCAAAAAATAAAAAAATAACAGATTTATTCATATATTTTTTTACAAATTGAGTTACTGAGACTTCCCACTAGAATATTTGTTGTTGAACTAACAAAAATAATAAATATTTAAGCGTGTGTGTATGTGTGATTATATGTGTGCCTGTGTGTGTGTTATTGCTTATAATTGTGTGTGTTATGTGCTTATCAGAATGAGAAATTAAAATTAATAACTTGGACATAACAGACATAAATTTTATATATAAATGTTTTCTGTATACGAAGTTTTCCAAAAGCGAATATCGTGAGCCTGATCACGAAGTTTCAACGAGTTCGCTGACAACAGCCGATGTGACTCTTGAATCAAATGATTACCATATATAATGTTTATTTAGTTTGCGCGTTGTAAAACACTCGTTTTGTATAGTTTCTATGAATAATTTATATGTTTATGTAGAACATTTAGTTAAAAAATCTCTGTAGTTTTTTAGTAAATTTATATAAATCTTGCATTTAGCAGAAAATTCTACTATAGGGAACCTACTGCTTTAGTAATTCAATATTTACAAAATACGTATATGTATTAACTCTCCTTTTTTTATTAAAAACCTTTTTTTTTAATAATAATAATACTTTTTACCAACGGATTGGTCAAATGGAAGTAATTTAGAGTTGTGTAGTATATTAGAGCTTTCAACGTGATGTATATAGTATAGCGTAAAGACTTCTTCGATAAATATATTATTCAACACAAAAATCTTTCAATTTAAAGCAGTAGTTACTGAGATTAGCGCATTTCACCAAACAAACTCTTCAATTTTATAATATTAGTATAGAGCATGTTAAGTCTTACTTATCGTCCTCTTGGTATTATTAAATGCTTGTTACAACTAATATTTGATGTAAGTATTTCCAACATTACCAAGCAACGGGGATTCGAGTCCACGTTAATATTTTTATGCGTTTTCAAAAATTTTTCTTTCCTTAATAAGTAAGTCCAGTCGTGGCGCAGGGGCACGAAATGTGACTGTAAAAATCGACTGGTTGTGGGTTCGATCCCCACTCGAGGAGATGAAA
>DWAO01007029.1:0-10509 GCA_018230605.1 Heliconius congener
AGCCTAGGCCCTGCGTTACCGGACCTAGCTGCTTCCAGGGTGCGCCACGTGGAGGCTCCTATCATGCACCCCTGTACATTAATAAAAAAAATATATATATTTTTTTTGTACATTAATAAAAATAAATAATAGTAATGGAGAAATTACGCTAAAATAAAATACCTGTTCTCTTATACCATCTAGTGATGAATAGCGAAACTACATGAGCAACATAAACCTAAATGGTTCAGTTATTCTTTTAACAGATGTCACCACATTACAGGTTTATGCAAATTAAAAATAATTTTAGGATTCTCATAATTTTAATTATTAACAAATAACTTATTTATAAGTATATACAGTAAAAGTGTTATAAAAATAACAATTGAAATAATGTTAAACAAATATTTTTATCTATTACAGCTTTTATTTTAGTTTTAGCATCAGTTTCATATCTCCCGTATGGTCTAGTGGCTAGGATACCTGGCTTTCACCCAGGAGGCTCGGGTTCGATTCCCGGTACGGGAAACACTTTTTTGTCTTCCATATTCGTATTGTTACACTATATTTAGTACTTTTTGCTATTGTTAACATTTAATAAACATGTTATATTTTCGATATTTACAACATACATAAAATTAGTATTAGTGTTCATTAAGACTATTAAGAACATTAATTTGGAATGAACTTTTATCTCGATATTATTTAATAACATTGATATAAATATACAAATAGTAAAGTTGTAAAACATTTTATGTCATTTGTAATTATTCTCGTTATATCAAAAAAATCTATAGTCGTTAATTCATTTCTATTTAAACAAATGATCAAAGAGCTACCGTACGCTACGGTAAGCTACAGTAACGTGCGTTTGTGAATAGAAAAGTCAAAATATTTACGTTTAGCCTTCGTTGCTTGCAATGCAAGAATCATTTTCTAAGCTTGTATTCACATAATGTTTTTAGTGAATGCTTACTATGTAGTCTTTATTGCTGTCGTACGTGTGGTTTTTCTTATTATTTTATCAGAATTTATTAAAATTGAATAGTGAATTCTTAGAATACAATATAACAGAGCGCTTATCAAATGATAGAGAGATAGGATCGGCCTGAGCGTTCGCCTTGTGGCGCACTTTACCATTTATTGTTAACTTGTAATTGCATAATTTAAATAAACGTATATTAGAATTAACAATTGCAATTAAATGTTAATTTACCGAGAGGGTTGTAGTTTTTAATTAACTCATTCAGTGACAATAATTTAATGCGATTTAAAAAAATATGTATTTTTTCATAAATATGGTCTTATGACGTTATCCCGCAAAACTATCAACCGTAAACCGACTTTACAGACAATCACTTAATTTACATTTATTCAAAATACATACACAAAAACCGGTCAAGTGCGAGTAGACATATTTCAGGATTGTAGGTTTACGGGAAGTACAACTTATAATAGTTGACGAATTATGTTTACATGAAGGCATACGTTCGTTGACACTCATGATTAATGAAATTAACAACAAAAAGGTTTGTAATATTTTTTCTATGAATTACCTACCTATAATTTTTTACTTTTTGGATTTTTCCTTTATTTGTTTACTGTAAGTTGTCGATTTGTACGATTTGTGAATTTCTTATAAAATGCAACAAAAACGGTGCCTAAATTCTCGTATCTTTTGATTGCGTTGACTTAGAAGCTTGATATTTTCCACGCAATTTCATGATAAATTGTCTTAACAGAGGGACAGACGGACAACAAAGTGTACCTATAAGGAATCCGTTTGTATCTTTTGAAATACGGAACCCTAAAAATAGAATCTGTGACGCACACGTTTTTTAAGAAATTAAATATGTGCTACAAATGCGCTCTACTTTTAAACAGTTCATACTTCTCAAACATCTTGTAAGTGGAAAATTTATACATAATTTATAACTATTGTTTCGAAATGCGGAAAAGAATAAACGTGACACGTGAATGAAGTTGTGGGCGCTGTATATAAATAGCATTTATCAGGTTAAGAATCGAGATTGCTTTTAAAAAGCATCAGGTATTAAGTCCTACATATAAATAATGTTTTTTGTTAAGGTATTCAACACTAGTTTTTGTTTTTTTTTTTATTCGTTTTGTAGTTTCATGTTATAATTGAATCATGTAGACGATAACCAGCTGGCGCCACGCCACAAGACTGACTCGGACTATCACTTGCTCAGTGCCGATGCTAAATTAGCCGCGTTTAAACTGGGTTTTGATATGAACAATTATTTAGGTATCTATGCATATTTGTGAATGCTCTTAGGGAAGACAGAACGTGGAATTGGGCTGTACAACCTAGAACGCCATTTATGGGTGGAATGAAGAAGCCACAATGATGTTCCCCTTGCTAAATAATATTTCTGGTGGGTGATTTACACATTTTAAGATTAAGGTTAACAGCATACACTCAAAAAAAGTGAATAGTATTACTGTTTTTATTTCTACATCTGTCTATATTATTATTGCGAAACAGCTCATTCTCATTTTTGGGTATATTTATGAATTAATCAAAAATCTTCGAAGCTCAAAGTTGGTGAGGTTGGTGAGACTTTTGAGGTACGGAACCCCTAAAAACACTTTAGGTTCAGCCAGATCGTTAACAAGGAATACATTTTCAATATAAATAAAATGTTTATAGTTTAAATAGAATAACTTAGCTACACAAAAAATGACACATTGTAGCAATCCGATTGTTAACCACCATTTATTTCAACAACAAATAAAAAATATTATTTATATTATTATTAATGATAATAAAGATAGTATATAATAAATTATTATTATTATATAGGGATGTTTCCTGTACAATAATAATAATTTATTATAGCCGTGTGTATAGGCTATTGTGCTAGAATATAAGTCTCGACATAAACAAGACGATTACATATTGCCAATTAACTTAGTATATGTATAAACAAAGCCATCCATGTACGTATAAAACGTTACTAAATTACAATAGTATAGAGGTGAACGTGCTATATTTACAATAAACGTGGGGTGCAATATCCTATGATTAAGCGAAATACTTACAATTAACAAACAACTAAGATTTTTATCTAGTGTCAATAAAAATGTTGTCGGTTTTAGAATTTACTTCTTCTTCCTCATGAATTTAAATGATTTAAACTAATTTAAACCAGTTTTGCAAACAATTATTATAAAACAATCGAATAAAGAGTTATTATCCAACGTACAATAAACATGTTATTTACCTCATATGGTACAAAATTAACCAAGCCATAGGTTATCGTTTGATATTTCGAGTTCATTTATTTGTGTATCGCAAGGTTACTTATTGTAATGTACCAGTATGAAGGATATATTAACCAGCTGTTTCGTACCAGGGCTAAATTATGGTCAATATCGAATAAATCTTATAAACGGCCAAAACCTATACCGATCACAGAGGTAGCGCCTGGTCAAAATAATCTGCAACTTTGGACTTGCCCGTATAATACAACAAAAACGTTACGTAAAGAAAATATGTATGTATCTACTGTTTTTTCTTGTTCTTAATACATTACACCAATTTAGAAAGAACTAGTACATACTGTAATAAATTAACAGTAATATTTAATTTTAAAAAATTTAAAAGTGACAGTTAAAATCGATTTTTACTACGATCCAAATTAAATAAACATATATAATCTGAAATCTAATTATTTAAATCATTATTTAATAGTCCATCAAATGTAGTTGGCATGTCTTCAGTGTATCATTTTCATTGCGTGCACCACGTGAGAGCAAAGTTCGGGAGCACGTTTTGTATTGTTTTATTATAACCTCTATTCTCAGCCATATTAGAAACTCTTAAGCATTCTCTTAAGACTCTACAATATTATTTGCAGAATAAAGCAATAGTATAAGCAGCTGTTATATAGAAAATGGGGTCACCCATAACATTCGAGACATATATATATGTACGTACATGCATATATTATCAAATATTGATATAATGTCCTTGAAATAATAATGTTGTCATTTTATGCTTTAAATGTACCTATAATAAACGTAAATTGTGTTATATTTATAGACCGCTCACAAGTACAGACTGAAGTGTGGTCTGTAAATATAACACAATTTATGTTCATTATAGGTTAGAACCTTTTTTCATAAAACTATCAAATTACGCTGAAATCGATTTTGAGATGCCATTTTCATTCATAGTTGTGTAAATAGTTACAAGTTACATAAGTATGAAGGAAATGAGCATCTCAAGATCGATCTCAGACTTGAGAGCGGTTTATAAATACGGACCCTAAACTTTCATAATACGACCCAATCGTAGATGCGAGCAGAATACGAATAATTAATTGCTTAATTATTTAGTAATATAATCTGTATTGTGCATTATTTGACACATGGCACATTTTATAATTTTCATATTAATGAAGTTAATAGTACTACTGAGGTTAGGATATTATGCGTTCTCGTCAGCTCTATCCATACCGTTAAGAGTTTAGTCAATGGGAAATTTAAATTGGCGTCACACGATTTCGCCAGAAGCCGTTGGAAACGCTAGTTAGATAACAGTTCCTTTTAAACGTTCCACAGACCTTCGATCATCGCACCTCACTGTATTTATTTTACAACGGCTGCGAATATACAAGTTTAGGATTCGACAACATTCAGCCAGTCACTGTTGAGCCGACGCACTGTGAAGTCGAGAACGGCGCGCGCGAATTTTTTTTCCCGCCACTATTTAAATATTACATTCCTAGTTTTAACTTTACTAATTTATCGTCGTAGCACAAATATGCCTAAAAAGAAATAGTTTTATATATTATTAAAAGAATACTTTATAAAATATTTATTGCTGAACATGTGCTAAACTGAAATTGTGCCATTGACTTTAGGGCTCGCGTGAAATAGTGCTTGCTTTATAGAATCTGTGATACTTGTTGTGAAACTTTTTTTAGAGTTGTTGAACCTTTTTTCAGCACTGCTCAGTTTCGTGAAAGTTCATTTCGCGAAACGTTACAATAAACGATCTTTATGATAGGTCCATATATGAAGGTGAGTGAATCATTATTATAATTTAATTTAACCTCTTGTTATAGATACATATTGTTAGTCATGCTTATTATTAAAATTTTTGGAAAAAAATATTCTTTCATCCGTATGATGTTTTTAATTAATTATGTCAAAAGCGTAATTTGATAGCCTTCTATCAAATTACGCTTTTAATATAGTTAATAAAAAAAAACGAAAATGCCATGCTTAATCACTTTGCTGATAAGTTTAGAACCAAGGCCCAACGGTCCATTCAGTGGAACTTGACTACGTTCAGCTAAATTGTTGTTAAATTACCAATTGTTTTTATTGTGGAGTGTTAAAATTAACAAGCGTTGGAAAACCTTGCAATTTATATAGTTTTTACACCGATTGACCTAAAACATCATGAGCGTGCTCACACTTTTGCATAATTTGAAGGTTACATAAATATTTTAAATTGTTTTAAGCGATCAAATTATTTACAAAAATATTTGATTACTATTTCACAGATTAAAAATGTAAGATATAACAATGACACGCCATCATGTCATTGAAAGCAAGTACGTATTACATCTAAGTGTGAATAATAACATTGGTTCAGCCATTGAGCGATTATTTTCGGTGCGATATCGTTTTCACGTTTTACATACACGTAGGTAAATATTACACACGCTGTAAGTAGGTACATGCAAGCCAAACCGAATAAATTTAATAATTATATGACAAATTTAAATTCCAGGTATTATATTCAATTAAAAACAGCTTTAGTGTTTTAACATTTAATAACGTTTACATATAAACAAATTAACATTTGTGTAGATAGATATATGTAGATATCAATTATCAATCGTGAGGCATTTTCCAGTGTTTTCTCTTTTTGAATTGGAATTGTTAACGCTGATGTTGCCAAATAGTAAATAAATTTTGTCCAGACGATACAGACAAACATACTAAATGGTATCTTATTTTGGTAAAAGTAAAATATTAGAAAAACAGTGTCGACGACGGTTCAGGCGCTTTCACTAATGCATTATTTGTGTAACTTTTATTGTGGTTACTATGTCGTACAATTTTCGTCTATACTATATTCTATAGAAAAAACATCGCGTTCGCGCCTTCCGTCTTTATTATAATTTATATCATATTTTTTATCTACACAGATTTTCATTACTTTTTGATTTAGCTGATAAAACTAAGTGATATTTCAATATCAATCCGTTTTCGACATTTCGCTCAATCTCGACTGTAACGTCCTCTAGAACCACTATCGAACTCACTAGCTATCACTATATGGGCTCCATTAATATATCTTTCATATTTTAAGAAATATAAAAAAGATTTCAACCGAGACAGACATTGAAATTCTATTTCGGCACTGGCCTAAACCATATATTATGCAAATTGATGGAAATCATTCAATTAGATTGGCGAAATTTGACACAGAAACCTCAAACACCGTCCAACTGTGTCTTGAATGTGCACTATTTGCGGTATACGTAATATTTACGAGAATTCTACAAATTTTAAAAGCCATCTTTACTTTTTTTTCACTGAGGACATAGAGGTAAGACACTCCGTTTCCCATTTTTCGCCAAATTTGCTTGACAAAGAGTAAAGAGATAAAAATAATTTGCGTGAATTGAACACAAAAGCGTCACAAAAGTCAGACACTGTGCCACAACGTCACATATTTCAGTTTACGTATGTGTTATACACACATTTATTAATGTAATTTACATATTTATATATTTTTATTTTTGTGTTAATTTTTATTCTAATATCTAAGTTATAAGTTATAACTAGTGCCCGTAGACAATTAAAGTCCATTAAGGATGTATATTATGTTTTTCTATTGTAGTATATGTATGTATATACGGGAGCGGAAGTTTGTCGAATTTATACTTCGAGTCATTGAAACTGTTATGATGAGGATAATTTACATCATTATATATGTATTTTAATAGCAATGGAATAACGAGTAGGTAATTATGATAAAGTTTTCATACCGTAGATAACATAAAAATGAGTAAAATCACAAACTAAATTGAAGCATACATATATAATACTTAAAAATCTTCAAATGTTACTATCTATACTTGAAATTGTTGTACAACAATTAAGGTCAAATTAAATGATAAATATTCCGATCTGTCGATGGCCATTGAACATCATGTCATTATTTTCTAATATGACTTGTTTAGGGAATTCTCTCAAGGTCATAATAATAAGGCGTTGGTGTGTAATTGCGTCCAGCGAGTTAATTCTGTACAGATTGATGATTTAAAAAATACATATCTTGACTAAGTATATTGTATATAAGAACAGTACTTACTTGTCATATAATCAAAAGAAGTATTTTGGTAGCTTTATACCTAAATATATATAATAGGATGGATAAAGTGAAACATAGCAAGTTTTTGATGTTCTTATTTCGGTCATTTTTGGACATAGGACGTTGAAAAGAAATATTTTTAGGGTTTCGTACGTCTAACGGTAAAAATTTGAACCATTGACAATCTTTGTATGCTTATGATCATGTCGGTCTGTCCGTCTGGCATGATCATTTATCTCGAGAGTGCATGGAGGTTTCAAGCTGAATTGAATATCAAATATATAGATCTCTTGGAGCACAGAAAATACATTGATCTTCGAATATAAATTACAATTACAAATGATGGAAATGAAAATGTATTTTATAAAAAACAATATTAAGAAAACAGTTCATTTTATACAAAATGAGTGCACACGCCCATAAACTTAAGTTTGTCAACTTTTATAAGTTGTACATCCCGTCGACTGTCGAAAATTCTGAAATTGGTACGGAATCCTCGGTGGGCGAGTTTGACTCGCATTTGATCGGTTTTTTTTTCTATTCAACCTGTCTAGGCTAACATTTAATACCATTACGTTCTGATTTGGATATGCATAATTTAGATGTAAATGGCACATCGATGACGAAATAATTACTTTTAAATTATCAGAAGGATCAATATAAAATGTTTATATTCTCGGAATGGATGCAATTGTTTGCCCATTTGAATATTCTTATTTAACGTTGCTTCAATATAAGATGTTTCAATATTATTTAGAGAAATATCGTGATTGTTATGCTCATAAAAACAACATAAAGTGATTTAACAAGAAATAAACTTCGAATAAAAAACTTTTTGCACGATTCTGCTTACTTCCACGACAAAGCTTTAGAAATTTACAATTTCAGAAGATTATTTTTGTCTGTAATTTTTACATTTTCTCATTTATTAATATCATTATTGCAAATTTATATTTTCATTTCTTCGTTCTGGTGAAAAGGTATAGAGCAGCATTGAGTTCCGCCACTAAACAGAAACGGAGTGTCTTAACAAAAGGTTCCTCTGTTTACCCTGCTGTGTATGGGATACAGCGTGAAGCTGATTTAACTCAATTTTAATTTAATTTTTGTATGTGTTTTTTTATGAAATAAAAAAATGTAAGTACTCGTATATGTTTGAAAGTAGTTTAAATTTTAACAATTTTATAGTTAAAAAAATTATATTAACTTAATCTATTATATATTTTTACTTTTTAATTTTTGAATGGCTGCTATATAAATAAAAAATAAAAGTGTTCTATCCTCCAAAAATAAAACGAATATCTCCGCCAGTGGCTACGGTACGTTAATGTAATGTAATCATCCCGTTTTTAAAATTTTTAGCATTAGGTATTTACTTTACTGTAAGTAATGATAAGAAAAATGTAGTAGGTAAACTTTGGTTTAATTTATAAAATGTAAATAAAAATAATTATTTATAGTGTAGACATTGTGGTGCTGTATGAGTACAGGTCGCAAAGAAAGCTGGGGGTTTAATCATGCTTAAAGTAAAGTACACAAAAAAAACTTTTCGAACTGGCTACATAAAACGTGGTGTGGCTGAATTTGCCGTCAAAATCAAACGTAATATTTCTGAAATGGGCTGACTGTGAAAAATGAAGTGCTTTTTTCTTTTTATTGAGCGATGACGCGGGAGATCCGTAAATAGATAATTTATACAAATTATTCAACCGATATTAATATTATATGCACCGATATTAATTATAGTTATTAAGCCAAGTTCACCTTTAGCGAATCCCAAACATTCGTATTCTTTACATATAATTGATTTAATACTGAGAAATGATGACCTAAGATTTTAATAATCGGTAAACAACCAAAGGCCGAGAGACCAGACCAGAGGCTGAGAGTTGCATATATTATGTACATATATAATATAAACGACAATTAACACGCGACAAACCCATAAACTCCGCCGTAAAGGGGTCATTTTAACACCTCATGAAGGATTCATACATAAAACATTATAAACATACAAAATAACCGAATAAGAACCTTATTTTTTATGAAATGAAGTCGGTTATTTAAATTCATTTGGTTCCTAATAGAAATAATGTTGTGATAACACATTCACGATAGCCTTTGAATTCGTGTGATTGTTCACATTATACAATTTAATTTTAAATGTAATGTATACATAAAAGAGTTATATAAAATTACACATGAAATAAAATCAAAATTGAAATCTACAGTTGTCACATAATTAATAGTGATTTAATTTTAATTAATCATTGACCTACCTGGATTATTTTAAATTTAATTACCTGTATATATCATGTATTAAAAAATCTGTTTTCCGGGATTTACATATTCTTCAAAGTCGTCTTAATGACTGACGATAAGTGTGTACGTCAACGAAATTGATTTTTAATAAATATATATATAGCATAAATAGTTATCATGGCGCCATTCTTAGCACCGTATTCAAGAGTAAAGTTTATCGTGCAATATATATTATACGTTGTGACTGACAACGTGCGTCATCTATTCAACAATAGGCACAGATAACGAAATTAAGATAAGTCAATCATCAAAAGTAAATTACAGAATTCTGCAAACTGACTTGATACAAAACTTGTTCATTAATTACATAATTCTTATAAAACATTTTAATAATTAAATTTATTTTAAGGTTATCATCTATTTTATTTAGAGTTAAGAATTTTTTGTAATCTGCGGTAAAAAGTAAATTGAAAATTTATGTAATGATTTATGTGGTCGTTGGTACATTCGTCGATTGTCATTATGAATATAGATTATTATAAAAGACTTCTTATAAAAAACAAAATAACTTCCTTTGCAGTGTAAAGATGACGATCATAATAATTTCAATTTATTTTTATTTTATACATTGACATAAGAAATTAGAATACTGATTCGTTCTTTCTCACATGCTAATTTAGTGTGCAAAAATTTTCCAGTTTACGTTTACGTAACACAGAAAGGATGAACTTTCTCTTAATCTCACTTAAGCGAATATGCAACCGATTTATATCGAAATATCTGTGCTACTTTGACATACCTAACAATGCATACCTATATAAACTTTTTTTTTATCAGCTTCACGCTGTGTCCGCACAGCAGGGTAGGCAGAGGGAACCTAGTGTTAAGACACTCCGTTCCCCACT
>DWAO01007030.1:0-10508 GCA_018230605.1 Heliconius congener
TCCGTTCTCTCTGACTACCCCGCTAGGGATAAAGCGTGAAGTTAAGTTTAAGTTATATTCAATATAAAAAGATTTTTAAATTTTTATTTCAATCTTATGAAAGAAAAATACTTTTTAGATAACATAAAATTTGTAAAAATCTTCCTACAGAGATGCTAGCAACAAAAATAAGTTGCAACAAGCATATAAGAATTTCGACGTAGCCCGATGAGAACGTATGGCTTAGTTGATCATAGCGCTTGGACGCTCCAATGAGGCGCGGGTTCGATTCCGCTACGTTCAAAATTTTTATATGTTTTCTAAAAAGTATTTTAATATAGATAGAGTGGAACAGATAGGTCGAGAGTTCCATTTCCACTCAAGAAAATAAAATATTTATTTTTAAAGTTCCGTACCTTTTGGGGAAAATCATTGTCCGTCTGTCTGTCTCTCTGTGTTCTGAAAAAATCGTATTTCTACATTTTCTTCAAAAAAAGATATGGACGTTTACTTATATAGCAAAAAATGCGTATTTCGACACTCTGAAGAGAATCAAAATTAATAGGGGACTTCCGATTGACCTAGAATTATGAATTTTAAATGAAACTATTTTAACCGGATTAAGATTATATTTTATTTTGCGGTGTATTTTGTTTTGCGGTGGGCGAATTTGTTAATTTCCTCGCTTAGGCAAAGCGCGGCGTTGAGTTCCGCCACTCAACACGCAACGCCTCCAGAATTCGGCGGATAGTGGGAAACGAAATTACTTATGGAAACGGATTAACACTAGTTTCCCAGATTGCCTCTGCCGACCCTGCTATGTGCGGGATAGCGTGATAGCGTGAAGCTAAAAAAACACCATGGCCTAATTAAACTGTGAGAGAAGGCAAAACTCTCGATTGTGCGCCGTTGCAATTACCCTCAATCAAGGATTACAGAAATTTTGCAACGCTATTTGAAATGCTAATAGAACTAGAACTCTGTAGGCTGTACTATGAATTATATTTACTCATCTCCTTTATTTGGTATCTGTATTTATTTTTGACATTACGGAAAATAGATATAGAGATTAAATAAAATTACTATCTTACATTGTTATTATTTCAGTCTTTAAGGTAAGGAAGAGATCGCTCATATGTATGTCCAGCCCACCTTTGTACACAATTTTTTTTTAAATAAAAAATAAAAATATTTATTTCTTTTTACTATTTTTTTTCCTGCCGAATTTTGGAAGCATTACGTGTTGAGTGTCTGAGCTCCACACCAGAGCGAAGAAAAATATCAAAAAATTCATTTCCTCGAGTGGGATTCAAACTCACAACTCATCACGTTTACACTCACACGCTTGTGCCCCTGCGCCACGACTGGCATCTATTTTTTTCTACTAAATTACTGCTATGCGGACAAGATTGTATTATACTATACCATATAGGCATAACCCATACGGCCAATCAGTTTATTAAATTAAAAGACGTCTAGCCATTCATTCGGTAAAGGTTATCGATTCAGTTTATTCTAGGAATAAGGCCGCCTCTGTACATTATGTATTTATAGTATTTCGAATGGCATAACATTTTATTCATAAAATATTAGCAACCCACATGCGGCTTCGCCCGCTTAATTTATCGTTATAAAATACGAAATCTACAATTTATATAAAATTGTAGCCTACGTGCTATTCTAGTGTATAATCTATTACTGTAAAGAATATCTTAAATTTGTTCAGTGGTTTTTTGTGAGAAAGTGGAGTAAACATCCATCCTCACTAATTTTCACATTTATAACATAAGTAATATCAAACGAATATATATTTAACTCTTTTAATTATAAAAACAAACTAATTCATAGTTCCTGCTTCTTTTACCTGAAATTGGTATCAGTTTTAGTTGATAGGGTCTGCACATCGGCTCAACCTATTTTGCTTTCCACAATTTTCAATATCCTCAGTGATTAGACCATGGGCGCTCATGCAACCATTGCTTCCCGAAGAAATTCCAAGAGTCTGAGGGTCACACGATTCAAAATAAGACTCCGTTTAAAAAAATCCAGTCAAGTGCGAATTCGAGGGTTTCGTACCAATTTCATTATTAACTTAAGTTTTCTGGCGAACACTCTCAATTTGTATGAAATGAACGACAATTATAAGCTTACTGTGATTTGATTGATTCTTTGTGTGATATAATTATAAATTTCCATTTCGATTTTTTTTTTCTCTTTATTAATACTGATTCTCACTTTTGATTTCATACAAAATATGGCAATAACGATGTATGAAAGCCCGTAGTCTTTTGATTGCGTTGACTTTATTTTAATGTGCCTCAAGGTACTACAGACAGATGTTTAATATTAATATCAGCTTCAGATCTCTACTTGATGTTGAGAAAAAATATCTAGACAGACGGACAAAAAAGGCCGATAGACCGACAGACGGAGATGGCCAAGTGACCTACGTTTTTGAAATTGAATCCACAACCACTGCGTTTATATATACATACTTCTATATTCTATAGTACATGAATGTGATATATTAATAAAATATGGTTACGGAATACATATTTAAAACAGAATACCACCATACATTTAATCTTCTACTCGCATTTTTCAATAAACTAAGCAATAAAACTTAATTGAATATAGCAAATTTGGAAACTCATGACCTAAATATTATATAGCCTTAGCCCGTACTTCGATAACGAGATGAAATCTATATATTATTTGAATGAACTGCAACTAATGGAACGAATTATAATATAAATGATCACATATTAATGTGATTGTATATGAAATGTATCGTTGTATATAATGTGGCTAAAAGTTTGATTTTAGAGAAAATATTTATATTTAGTTTTTCCTTGTTGTTTCCTTGTCTGATTAAAATAACAGCGGGGTTAAGTTACGTGAGAGACTGATAAACATAATAGCAATGTCTTCCGTTGTCATAAATGTGTCCAGTCCTAAACCGTCCTTGATTATTTAAGAATTACAAGTGTGTCAACATCACTTATCTATTTCATTGATGGGGAATTTCAGTGTATCAAATCTTATATAACCAGACACAAACCAATATTTATACATTATAATCAGAAAATTTCTAAAAGCAGTATATATAAAATAAAGAATAACGCTTATACTTGGTTTTATATCTACTGCTATTACAGGCAAATTTACATCTTTGTCCTTCTAAGACACTTTATTATTACAACGGGCGAAGACAGCGCGCGCTGACACAAGATGCAACCAAACGACGGACTCGAAAAATTTTTTTACAAATATTTTTCCGAATTCAAACCGAAAATCATAATAAAATTTAATTTTCCCATTTTTATATTTATTTATTTATTTATTTATTCATATAAATCTTAACCTAATACAATGATGGCTTATATTATATATTACAATTTTCAAGGTTAAGCAACAAAAATTGATAACTGTATGACGGTAGGATAGTAATTTTTACAATTAGGATATGCATAGGAAGGAGAGCTATAAACTAAATGCATTTTTAAACCTAATAACTCGTTTAGTGGTTGAACCATAAAATTCTTTACGGCACTTGACACAGTCGCGGAAGAGTTTGAAACTAACCACTGTAGATTTTAATGATGATTGAGGTTACTGTATTTTGTACTGTAGAAATATATTGAATCTTTAATTTTTTGTTTATATACTTATATGTAGACTTCTTTTTAAATTTAGTTTAACAAGCTAAAAGTTAGTTTTTACAATGATAGTGACATTTAAAATAACTCTATCGCCTTCTCTATCAGGACAAGGGGATTGTCTCTACTAATATTTTAAATGTGTGTAGCAGGATAGGCAGAGGAAACTTAGTGTTAAAACATTCCGTTGTCTACTTTCTTCTGTATTTTGGAGGCATTGCGTTGAGTTATGGAACTCAACGCCACGCTTTGCCTCGACACCAGAGTGAAGATACGAAAATATAAATTAAAATAAATATTTCATTGCCTCCAGTGGGGATTGAACCCACTACCAGTCGTGTTTACATTCACACTTTGCGCCCCTGTGCCACGACTGGCTTCGAACTGGTCTTTGAACTATTGGAATGTTATTTTAAGTGTATTTAAGAAAAGACCAGTGAAGCGGACTGTCTGTACCAAATACAAGAATGTAGATTTACGGGAAATACCATATAGGTTTTGATGACGCAACGAATAAAGTTAACAAACTGTAGTTTGCGTCCGTATACACTAATTTTGTATGAAATGGGCTACAAATATAAGTTTATAATTATTTTTTTTCTATGATATATCTACAAGTTTTATATTTTTATTTTTCGATTTTTTTTCTTTATTTGTAATGTAAGATCGGACTGAGAAGACTTCGAGGCAAATTCCAACTGTAGTAGTACTCTATAGATTATGATAACGCGGAGAGTTACATAAATAATGAACCAAAACCGACGCATAAATACTCATATCTTTTGACTGCGTTGATACCTCAATGCCATAAAATCGATATCACGATTGTCCGTCTGTCAAGTGAAATGGTCTTGATAGACGAACTGACAAACAACAAAGTGATCCTATAAGGGTTTCCTTTTTTCCTTTTGAGGTACAGACCCCTAAACATGGATCAGTTATTAATTAAGTCATTTAAGTCTTTTGGGAATTTATTTTATTTAGAGCGTTAACTTACATTGGAGAATCCTAAATCTTGACGTGTGGGGAAGGGAGAGTCTAAGGTTTCCTCTGCTATTTGCGAGACACGGCTAGAAGTAAACTGTTTTCTGTTCACCATTTTAATATTAGAATTTTATTTTTGACTTTTTATATGTAATAATGAGGCCAGTCGTGACGCAGGGGCACAAAATGTGTCTGTAATATCGACGGGTTGTGGGTTCGATCCCCACTCGAGGTAATGAAATATTTATTTACATTTATATCTTCATTTCTTCGCTCTGGTGTCGAGGTTTGCCTCGACTCGCATCGTTGAGTTTCGCCACTCAACACGCGATCCCTCCGGAACTTGGTGGAAAGTGGGAAACGGAGTGTCTTAACGCTATGTTTCCTCTGCCTACCTTGCTGAGTGCGGAATACAGCGTGAAACTGATTTTTTTTATATGTAACTATTTTTGTAACGTGAAACCTTTAATGGACACACCCTCTACACTATTCAAATGATTTCATTAAGGGTAATGACGCGAAAATAATGTCTTTAAGTTAAGGTCTAATGATCACTGAAACTGCCAGTATTGTAATTAAAAAGCCACAAATTCCGGTGACTTAACCACTTTAGGAACACAGGGTTCAAAGGTTGACTTGAAAGTAATACGATTTAAAATATAAAAAAAACAGCAACCATTTATATTTATAAATACAGATAAATTATTATGAACGCCGGCGCCATCGTAATGCAATGGAACAACGTCTGATGGTAAACACAACAATTGTAGGTTCGGTCCCCACTGAAAAGATTTTTTCCGCACTAATAGACAAAACGCGACGTTAAGTTCCCCTCTCTCACTTAGCCACTCAACTGTACTGCTACACTCAAGCTGTAGAAAAAATTATAAATGAATATGTTCTCTCTACATACTTGAAGGCTTTGTGCCAGAGTATTAAGAAAATACCTTACATTATTTTGTAAGCCATCATAATAAAGGGGTGTCATTGAAGCACTTATAATGTCATTAACACTCCAATATATCACTGAAATACCCCCGCTGTTCCCTAACGTCAGCATTACTAATCTTTTTTCAGACAGCCGAAATATATAGGCTTGAAAACCACCCTGGTTTATATAAAATACGGGATTTTTAAACCCCTACTTAAATTTTATTTATTATAAGTCGATCTGCTTTTAATGGCCATGAATAAAAATAAAACTATTATCTACATTTAATTTTTATTATTTACTCGATACGTTTTGCCATTTTGTATAGAAAAAATTCGCTTTTAAGTAGTTCGTCATCATCTTATTCAAATTTATAGACATCACATATATATAATAGTTTAAAAATATTGATGTCCGAATAAATTAAAAATTCAATAAAATGATTGAGTCATTTTGTCTAAAAATCAACAAATATGCAGTTGGCTTGAGTATCATTTTGTTTTTAGATTCATACTTGCAGCCTATTGAATATAGTTTGAATTAGAAAAAAAGTAAATCAGACCGTTTTCTTAATATAGGTTGTTGAACAAGTTGTCACCATTTACAAGTAATGCGGCCCCTGAGGAGATGTAAGTGCCGATACGAAGAAATGGCATTAATTGCTTTGGAAACGCTTACATAGATAGCACGTTAACGTCGATTATTTACGCGACTAACATTATTGATGTGATTTTCAAATTAAAAAGGGTTCTTAAGAATAATTTATAATTTTAAAATATTATTTTAGTTTATCTTGTATGTATATATATATATATATATATATATATATATAAGAAAAAATATAAAAGAAAACTCTTTTTGCCCTTGAAAATCATGTCAAGATCAATTCAAGGATACGTAACTACTCACGAGAGTCGATGTGCATATGCATAGAGATTGTTAGACCACAATTGCACAGCTGGATAGATGACACCATGCTATGACTTTGACACTGTACTGTCCCCAGCGTGTAAGGCTAAAACCCATGCATGTTTTCAGTTCCAGAAATTCCTGAATTAAGTACAAGCTACAACATTCGTTTTTTCGAGTAAATTTTCAAATCACGTTCTCATCTATTGAGTTAGAGTCTTCTCAATCGATATCATATTGTCAGCCCATTCAGTCACTTGACCTTTTCGATATGTGAAATTGGATGCCTAAATAACGATAAAAATTACTGAGGAAAATATTCATATTTTTACAAAAAAATAATGAGAACGCATATTTTTGATAATGAGAAGTAATAAAATTACAATTTTAAAAGCAAAAATGCAATTATTTGATAACACGTGAATTACATCTAAATTGGGAAATACTACTAAAAAAATGATTACTCAAAGAAACGAAATGCGATAACTAGATAACTAAAACCACCAAACCAAACATACACCACACTTACAGCGTATAACACATACATCCCTTTATAGGCGACCGATCATTGCATCGAGCTCGTCAATCTCTCACAGGTCCGTCCAGGATACAGAAATACCAGGATCTGATACTGACAAACGAGGCCATAAATGGAGACACGTTCAAGCTGTCATGGCCTACTACCAGGCACTAAGGAAAATTAAAAGGTGTGCAGGCGAGGACGACGGTAACGCCGCATCGTTGTCAATTTTATCGTTATTTATATTAACTGTTTCTTTATTTCCAACTAATGTGCTGTACGTCTGTCTGTCGTGAATAAGATTTCGAGAATGGTATTTTCTGGTCGATGTATTTCTTATCGTGACTATGTGCCTTTTCTAGTTTCACTTTGAAATTGTCTTCTTTTATTACACTGTTTCTTGGAATATTGATTCTATTGTATTAATTATTTGTAATATTTTGTTATTGTTTCATGCATCCTGACCGTTTGACATCTTAATAGATTTATGAGACTTAGTGATATCAACTAGATTCAGTTAGCTGTTTAGTTTTAGCGCCAATAGGACTTTATACTCTATACAGATTTAAATTTTATTCTAAATTTTAAGTTCTAATTTATTCTAAGTGGGACTTTTATTTTATTAATTGCAAGGCCGCATGTCACTTGAGGTAGTATTTGTTTATTGTTTGCACGTAAAGTGAGTTATCTGTCCACAAACAAAAACAAAACCACTTTTGTATATTCGTACTTATGCAGACAGCTTCACTTCGCGGTACTCACTGTGTTATAAAAACCTTTCTTCCAACGCTCTGAATAAATTCTGTATTTTAATGTACGCCATTCACCAAATGCTTTAATAATGCTTATATTCTAGTTTTAAATGTTTCAAGCATAATATATATTGTAGAATGTAAAATAAACATAAGCTTTTAATTTAACGTACATTTAAAGAATATAAATATCAATAACAATTTGTATTATAATTGAAAAAATGCCTAGTGAGTGCTGTGACATTACCATACGGAGCCTTTTTTGCTGATGCCTTAATCATAACTAAGTCTACCTTTAAATAAATCACATACAATGAACTAAATTGTTCCCTCAAATTTTCTTATATAATTAAAGATTATAAAGCAGATTCTAACTTTATTAAAAGTGGCTATTACACTAATTTAGTTTGTTTGTTTGATAAACTCATTCTATTAAATATTTTATCCTAAATGACGCAGAACAAAGTCAAATCAAAGATGGATGAAGTTGAGGACAACCGTGCAATTAAGTTCTGCAATCCAGAAGAAACCACCATTGAAGAGAGAAGATTCATTTTTGAAAAGGTTCTCCACACGACAAATTCCGGAAACGCAAGAAACTGTGAGAATCTATCAGAATATTGAGCATTAACATTTTTCTCATTAATGAACTATGATTGAGTTTGCTTTTCATTATTGGTAGCGAATCATTTTAATAATTGGCACGTAAGTTGATTGTAAATATTTGTTTTATCTGAATATATTTTAAAGGACTGTATTCAGGATGTTGTGAGTTCGATGCTCGTATGTATATACATACTACATACTAAATAAAATGTTCCGTTGTTGAAATAATAGGCGATAATATAAATTTATATATTAGATATCTTAGTTTGTAAATTTACGTCGTATATTTTATATTAAATATATAAAATAAGCTTCTTTTTAATGATAATACAAAGATTATAATTTTGATAGATTCGGTATAATTAAAGAAAAACCTTTGTTTTATACAGGTCGAAGACACGGGGTCAGAGGGCGCGACCGGGGAACATAGAATGACCAACAGACAGAGGCGTAGGAAAGTTCGAGTGCCTCGTACTGTTGTGAATCCAGACGAGAATTTTTATTTTTACTGGCTCTGGGTGATCACTGTCTGTGTTTTGTATAATCTATGGACCCTCATCGTGCGACAAAGCTTTCCTGAATTGCAGGTAACTTATAATTATAATGTTTCTTATGTTTATGATATTTTATTTCTTTTCTTATTTATTTTATTTTAAATTATTTAAGATTATTTATTTTATTTTAGATTAAAATATGATAAAATGTTAATCAAAAGTCATAATATATTCATAAACGATAATTATGGAAACAAACGCTAACAAGTTATAAAAAAATGTTAACGTAACATAATAATATGTACATATATTTCTTTTGCAGTAAAACGCGGCATTAAAGGCAATAAAAATAAATTAATGTAGAACCTTTTGTATATTAAATATATCCATATTTTAGATAATAATATATAAACAGCAAAAACAAGATTTGACCTAGTTAGACGAGTTCTTCTTAAAACATTTAAATAAAGATTCAATTCGTATTTAGATAGTAGAAACTGCCATGTACTTTTCCTATGTGGGTATCGACCTCCGGACGATGCGGTGCTCGGCAAATGCAATCACGAAGCGTTCGACCATACATACGATAGTCCTGAAAACAACGCTCGGTTGACCAATTTTACAACCATCTGAAATATCAATTTTAAAATGATATATTCACGCCATTTAACTGTTTCTTACATTTTGTAGAGTGGTTAGAGAGTTTCTTTTTTATGTCACTCTGCTCTGCTCACATACTGTTTAGAGACATGATGATCAACAACCAGCTTTTAAACAAGGAAATATTTATCCGATAAGCTGAAATTGAACTATTACTTTACTTACAGTAATTATTACCTATTGTTAGGTAATAATTCTTGTAGTTACTTCCCGTATATAAATTACGTATTTACGTAAATTCAGGAAAAATGTAAATAATATTTTTTTAAAATATTAATCTCTATATATAATAAATGGATAGAAAAGTCAATTCTGTACATGAAAGATATAAAAAAAAATAAAAATTGGGTCGGTTAATATGTCGATTATAGAACCTAAAAAACCACTTAGCAGAATTCTTGTCTTTCTGTCTGTCTGTCGGATTGTTTGTTCGTCAATCACACTAAAACTACCTGACAGAAGTTAATGAATTTTGGTATAGTATTAGTCTAGGTTCTCAAGGTACATTTTTTGATGATACATGATGTTCAACAACCAGCTTTTAAACAAGGAAATATATATATTCGATAAGCTGAAATTGAACTACTACTTTACTTACAGTAATTATTACCTATTGTTAGGTAATAATTCTAGTTACTTCCCGTATATAAATCATGTACATAAATTCAGGAAAAAAAGTTAAATATATTTTTTTAAGAAATATTAATATAATATAAAAAATATTTAATATTAAAGTTGACTCCTCTTTTACTCAAATATCAAACTTCGACGTCACATTTTATTTTACAAAGAACAGATTTTCAGTCAAATGTTCCTACTGCCTGAGCAGTTAATTGTGACGCGCTTGAGTCAGAATTTCAATTAAAAGGTACATCAATACTTTTCCTCGTCCGTTCATGTTCCATGTCACAATACTGTTTCTAGTCGGTTGTATTTGTTTTACCGGTCTGCACGAACAGTCTTTTTGCCGTGTGATCCCGGCCTAGAATAGGATCATCCTGGTACTGGTGGTGT
>DWAO01007031.1:0-10506 GCA_018230605.1 Heliconius congener
GTGGCAATCGAACCCACAACTTGTCGCGTTTACAATTACAGGCCCTGAGCCACGAATAGTTATTTATTTTAAATAATTGCATATTATTATTGCACTTAATCTATTAATTACAACAAACAAACAAAACGTTAAAATTAATACAATGTATTTTTTAAAGAAATTAATAGTACTTAGAACTTATATAGGTAGATCATGATATATTTAAAGAACGCGCTGAAACCGCTTCTCCATGTCAATGTAAATTCGTGTCGCTGTAAGTACATTAGACTGAGCGACTGGGTACACGGTCAGCACTTTAGGCGATTTTGTGACCTGACTAGTTAGCTTTGTCCGTTTTAAAGCACGTTACGTATACGTTTTTTTTCTTCTAACACTACAGATTTTTTTTGTAACTTAACTAGCGAGCCTCCCGCAGTTTTGTGCGCCAGTACTAGTACACTAAAAGTTGTTACAGATACGAATGTTTTTGCATTGTAAAATTAAAACTGAGTTATAATAAGTAAAAGTAAAGGTTAATTTCCGTTTTAGGAAACGAAAAGATTTTGCATTTCGATCGATTCTATTTAGATATAATCTAGCGACTCACGTTCTTTAATCTATTTTTATAATTAGCCAAATTATACGAAATCTTTATATATTATAGTGTAGCTTATGTGTTATACTTATGTATAAGCTATATTAGTGTTCGTCTATAGCCGTTTAATAGTTTTTACGTGAAAGTGGATCAAAAACTCATCCTCCTAAACTTTCACAATTATATTATTAATAATTAATGAATGAATTAATAAACATAATATTAAATATTAGTACAACTAAGAGCAATTGTTTAATATGTAGAATTAAGAAATACTAACTAAATATATGTAGGCATGTGTTTGTTTACCTGGTGTGGAGGTTGAGAGCCAGGAGGCAAGTGCGGCGGATGCTGGGACTCCTGCGTAGGAGATAACCCTCCCGCACTCTGCGCCGTGCCCGGACTGGGAGCGCCTGGAGGGTGCGTGGGCGGCTGTGGTGAACTACCACGTTCGTAGCCCTGTTCAATGAAATATGTTTTGTAAATACAACTGACAATGTGTTTCTAAAGTATCATTAAATGTATATATTTTAGCTTCATATTCCCTCCCGAACATAGAACGGTAAGTAGAGGGAACCTGAGTCTATTGTTAAGACACTGGGTAGCCATTAAGGCACTTTCGTTCCCGAATTGATGCTGTATTCTAGAGGCATTGAGCAGTGTTAGTGGACCTAATGCCAAACTTTACCTCATTACCAGAGCGAGGACTTGTGAGTCACGGGCCGTGAAATCGGACTCCTGCAAAGTATTCAAAACATCGGGTTTCCAAAAAATGTATAATATACTAAATATACACGATATAATCCGGTTAAATAGTTTCATTTAAAAGAGATAATATACCTATATAAAATGTTCCTATGGAGTATTTATATAAGTAGTGATTACATACTCAAACTAATAATAACTTCAAAATTATATTAACTAAAATACATATCCTATTCAATACAACACATACATGATCTACACTAAATTTCATATAAAAATAAACATATCAAAACAACTTTATAGTATATAAAACTAAAAGACCGAAACGTCTATAATCTAAGTTGTTACACCAGTAGCAGTCACTATAGTAAACAGCTTCTATTAATAAGCAAACTTGAACTTATATGTGGCACACGGCTAACAGACAAGACAGAAGTTGATATGTACAGTGTCAAGAATGCATTGGATGACTTCCAAACCGACTGGTTTTATCTATATGGAGTAAACAGTTACGTCTTGTTTTATTTTTGTGTCCATATTAAAATATTGTTTTTTTAGAGCCTTAGCTACCTTACTTAAGACATCTTCAACTTCTGATCATGCTAAAAAAAACCATAAAAAGCGTCTCTTAAAACTATCATTTGTTGGTTTTCCATAAATAGTAAAATTTTAAATTCAAAAAAAATAAATCAGCTTCACGCTGTATCCCGCAAACAGCAGGTTAGGCAGAGGGAACGTAATGTTAAGACACTCCGTTCCCCAACTTCAAGTTAGATCACTATTATTCTGTATATGTTAATGATAAATATGTAATACTTACTATACTGCCTTAAACCGCAAAAAAAAATTATACATATCGATATACTAAATACGAATTCAGCTTTAACATATTAAACCAATATTATAACGTGATGTTAAGCTTCATATGGTGATTAGAGACAAATCGAGCCAGTCGAAACTCATTAGTCAACTTAATAGAGATGATATATTACTTTGAGGCAACAGTGTGTGATTGAACGCGATAGCTGCTAGTTCAAATCACTTAATTGGGGCAATGTTAGTCTATAGCAGGGGTTCTCAATCTTTCTTTGATCACTATTGGCCCACGGATCACTGGCTGGGAACCGGTGGTCTATAGTCTGGTCTAGGTGGTCTTTAATAAGTTTATCTACGATGTGGAGTGACAAAGACCGGAGTTTTTTGGCATTCAAAATATCCAAATTGGACAAAAAATGGTAATATTGTTTGTCCGTTCCTTCCATATCTGGTCATTTAAAAAAGTTATATTATTGTTTTTATACAGAGCTATATATATCATATATACTAAATTGAAAAAAGGCCGTCATGGCTAGTGACTGTAAACATGACGGTTGCGTCGCCACTAAACACGCACTGCCTCAAAATATCGACGGAAAGTGGGGAACGGAGTGTCCTAACATTAAGTTCCCTCTGGCAACCATACGATACTAAGTTTCCTAAGGCGGCATACAGAGTGAAACTGTAAAAAAAACAGAATTGTACAGACATAAAAATCCGTTAGCTTTCCAACGCCAACAAACAGCAGAAACAATAGAGCACGTGGTGTCGAGGCCTTGACCGTGCGCCCATTATGCAGTTTACTTTGCAAATAAGTGCATCACATCTATGCATACAGCCACGTGATATAAATAGCTTAGAGCCCGCTGGCTTCATTGACTGCGAAACGATTGCACCGCCTATTGTTTTGCACTGGATATTTCCTTGATGTGATAGCGTTACGAGCATAATAAACCTCCAATAACATGTTATCGAGATATGATAATTGTGAATTATTTTTTTATCCCGCTATAGTATCCCGCACATAGCAGAATAGGAAAAGGGAAGCAGGAAATAGGTTCTCAGCTATCTGTTATGTATTGTCTTAAGAATAGGTCTTTAAGACACTCCGTTCCCCATTCAGACACTTTCCGATGATTCCGTATTCTGGAAGCATTGCGTGTTGAGCGGCGCAACTCAACGCCGCGCTTTGCCTAGTTACCAAAGCGAAGAAATGAAAGTATTAAATATTTCGGTCCCTCGAGTGGGTGGAGTGGGGACTGGCCACAACATACACAATTTACCTAATAAGTTTTCTTAATGTTTTTAACATTCCAGTACTTACTCATACAAAGAAAAGATACATCAATTATTGAGGACAAAGTATACCTATCCTTGCAATAATGTATCGCAAAGGTTAATTCGTGATGATGCTCCATGGCACGTCTGGATTGCCTGCCTACACGTGTTCACCAAGAGAAGGGGGATGCATACACCACGTATGATTATATGCAGATAGTGTCGTGCGTGTAATTACAAAACCAATTTATTGCTAGCTCGTCAATCAAAGCGAATCTTCTATCGGTTTGTAACCTTCAAGCTGTATCCCGCACACAGCGTCGCGCTATACCTCCACACCAGAGCGAAGAAATGAAAATAAATATTGAAATTCGAGTGGAGATCGACCCCACATTCAAACACATGTGCCCCTTGCTCCACGACTGGCCCATCCACTATCGTTCGTATAACTAATCATCCACAATTTGTTCAAATATGATTGAACCCCGTTCATTCATTACCGTCGAGACGTCCTCGACACAGTTCTCTTATTGCATTAATCGTCAGATGCTTTCACTCCACGACCGCTTTCCGCGTCACGTTTCTAGGATGTAAACACTACACCCCGGCTACTCCACTTTGATATTGAACCGGTATTGTATCGGCTATTGTGAACTTCAATGGTTCGTTTTAACGAGTTACAATAGTTACGTATTAGAAGTACTGACACTCAACGTTTTCGAACTAAACAAATATTATCCGATTGTAAATTTATTATTAGCTTTACGCTATATTCCGCAGAAGAGTAGGTAGAGGGAACGTGGAAACCTAGTGTTAAGACACTCCGTTCCTATATAGACTCTTCCGTTCCGTTTTTTTCCCGCTTAACTTTGGATGCTTTGAGTGTTGAGTGGCAGAACTCAACGCCGCGCATTGCCGCAACACCAGAGCGAATAAATAAAAATATTAAATATTTTTTATGTTTACAGTCACACGCTTGTGCCTTTGGGCCACGATAGGTCTTCGTATGACAATGATGTAAAATAATAATAAATTTATATTTGTTATTATATTAATAACAATCTAAATACGAATTAACAACAAAGTGATCTCAAAATCGTTCATCATCGCCATCAACTGAACGGCCACCTCAAACTCAGATCAGCTAGAACGTAAACGAAAATAATACAAAGTTGATAACGTAATGTCACCCTGATATTTACAAGTCAAAGTCAAAGTCAAGGACGAGACGAGTCATTTACTTTTTGTGTTTTCCCTTATTCCACTACGATAATTGATTATGAAACATTATGAGTTCGCGACCTTTTGTTACGTCACGGCGAATATTCAATTATATTGTTGAATCACATATCTACGCTGCGATAGCGATGCTAATAAATACTTAACAAAGATTATGATAACATTATGTAAATAAACTGTAAACATAAATTATATCACTCATTTTAAACAATGGGATCGACTAATTTTGTAATCAAATATAAAATCGGTTTCACGCTGTATCCCGCACACATCAGGGTAGGTAGAGGGAACCTAGTGTTAAGACACACCGTTCCCCACTTTCTGCCGAATTCTGGAGATATTGCGTTTTGAGTGGCAGAACTTAACGCCGCGTTTAGCCTCGACACCAGAGCGAAGTGGGGATCGAACCCACAACCAGTAGGTTTTGCAGTCACACTGGTGCCGCTGCGCCACGACATTAATCAAATATATTTATATTTTATTAGAAATAGCTTCTGGCTTAATAGAGTGCTCAGCAGTTATCTCTTATCTTTTTATGTCACATTATGATCATCATTTCAAATGAATTTTTCAGATTGAATTTTGTCGGTCTTTTCAATCTGATTATTTTATTATAAATTGCTCAAGAATAATATTTATTAGTATTTTGTTAGTATCAATATAAATAAACCCAGCTAGTCATTAAACTGCTAATAAATTACAAATTCAAAATAAAAAGTTATGAAATAAACTTCTGTAAGCACTTTTGAATCGTCGAGTTAACAAACCTCCCACCCTACCACCGGATCCAAAAGCAATCGTGTTGAGAAGAACCGGTAAGAATATATTATTGTGTTGAGTATCGGAACTCAACACCGGGCTTTTGCCTTGATGCCAGAGCGAAGAAATAAAAACATTAAGAAATAATAATTCATTACCTCGAGTGGGGATCGAACACACAATCGTCGCATTACAATCGCACCCTTGTACCCCTGCGCCAGGACGGCATCTAATTAATGTTAATCCCATACAATTTTACACAATAAACATTCCTGAAAAGCATAATAAATAGGCTTTACGAGATATCGAAATTCGATTTGAAGCAACGTTCTGATGAGCTTAGAGAGTACCGAACATTATACACTGAGTGACTGCCGCCCGAGGGGCTATCGCTATATAATTAGACAATCTGCGCCTTGTTCAACAGTAAAATTCAAACCTATTAATTACTTATCGAACACAACAGCCGCTTCGCCGTTAAGACAATCGACGACGAGATATAAAATCCAAGGGCCATTACAGGTATCGAGGACAATGTTTACAGTGTTGTAGAGATGTAAACGGCAGTAGAATGGCAATAAAAGATTGTATCGCATCGTAATCTTCAGATTGAACCTTTATGAGTATTATTTAACAATCGTGTCACTGGAATAGCTTTGAAGGAGCGCGGGTGGGGAGGGCGCCGAGGGTGGGGGGTGGCAGGCACAACCAAAACAAAATACAAAGAATACCAAGAACTTTCACTGAATAATAATTCGAGGGTAAAAGTTTGTCGCTACGAGGTAGCAGGAAATCGGGACTAACGCTTGCTTGTGGAGTTTGGCTGTGTGTTCACTGGAACCATCCGCGCCGGTCGCCAACCAATCCATCAAAGGAGGGTGACTGGATAGGGTGTGGGTGTCCTCCCCCGTGCCCACATAAATATTGCGGGTAGGTGAGTACAAACCCTTTGACCGAGTTCTGTTTACTTTCGCTTTCACTCAGCTGACGAGGCCGCCACCCTGCCTATTCAACTTCACTATTATTATGATAATTAGAAGGTTATTAACTCTAACTAACTAAAACTTGAACTACAAAATTTATGCTCGTTTTGAACTATCACAAAATAGCAACTAATTTGAGAATATGTTGATAGTTGTCAAAATACATTTAGGATATTTATGATACAATTAAGATACATGAGAAATTTTATAATTCCAACGACTGTTTGGAAATTTGGTAATATATTGTAACTTTAGTCAAGTGTTTCAGAACTGAAATCAGGTGCGTATGAATGGTTAAGTACCGCAGTCATTTATAATGCGGAGAGGATCTCGTGGTACTCAAGGTTGCACCGGGTTCGGACGCGGCAGACAGGGCGCAGACGTGCATTATTAGGTGGGTGCCGGAACACCCGCGGGTGCGGTGGGCGGCTGTGGGGTGCGCGTATCGTACGTCATCACCTGAGGCGCGCCCTTGAAACCGTCGTCGCATTCATTGCACTCGGATGCGGCCCGGATCCTCAGCCCACGACACTCGCTCTCAACATCTGCCTAACTAACTACCCATCCTCATCTTGAGACGGAATCGAGACCAACAAGTACATAAGTTTACTCTTCAAAACATTCAAACAATGTTTATACAAAATTTATAAGATTTTCAAAGTTCATATTTTCCCAAATTTGAAACATTTGTTTTAATAAATTTTTAATCAATTGGTTGTCTTGATGATTCAGTGATCAGTACTGCCTCGTTCTAATCTTGTTCTTTAGTAAAATTATGTAAAAATGTAAAATTACAATGACGCATTATTTCACTCTCGTATCCCACAGCCAGTGTGAAGTTTAAACTTTCCTCTCATCAAAGAATATATTCGCGTACAAAAAATATGAACCTCTATACTCTTCCAAGTCAGCTATCTAACTAGATTCCAAGAGACCTTGGCTGATGTCAGTTGAGTGATATAATTTTATTGTTACAGTACATAATGACAAGTCGCACAAGCCGCGACGACGTATCATTTAAGTCTCTTTTCTTCAGGTACAGTCGTTTGTTCGTTTGTCGTGTATTCTTAAAAGTATATAAAATAGAACTTTTAAAAACTAAATATAGTTAAATACACCATTTGTTTATGATTTATATAAAATTGAAGAGCAAGCCTGGTTACATTATATATTTTTTTGCCTTCAAATATTTGACAACGATAAAAACAATTTATGGAAGTTGCTGTCAGCTCCTATAGTGTGGATACAAAGTACTTATTATGTTTATTAAAATTATGGTAGAAAGTAGTTTAGGTCGAGTTAAGTAGATATAGTCTTTAATTGTATCATATTGTTCCGAAACATCATGAGTACAATATAAAAACAAGTTCTAAGATTTAGAAATCAATATTCCTATTTGAATATATATTTTAATATAATAAACAACGATTCATATTAACAAAAGAAATTAAATTCAAATATAAGAATCTAAATGATGTGGTGCATCGTGCAGAAAAGTTAGTGGCAAAAAAGAGATAAGTAAATTAAGGATATTTGATACAGGTGTAAATGATTATAATATTATAACATTTATCTTTCAGATTTCTAGTTTCTAAATAATTTTATTACCCATTTCGATACGGTGGTTGCCGAGGTATAAGTTGTTATGAGCTTAGAGCCAAAACATCTTATAAACATATTCTAAACGAATTTATATATCAAAAAAGGCCTTAAAAATCGATTTGTTGAAATCTTACTTTTAAATAGAACATAAAAACTTACGTATAGGGAACATTTACTTTTTTTAAATCAGATTCACGGTGTATCCCGCAAAAAGCAGAGTACGCAGAAGGAACTTAGTAGCGGCGTGTTTTAACTCCGCCCCCGACTTTCCGGCGGAAATAATTTATCTTTTTCTAGGCATTGTGTGTTGAATGACGGAACTCAACGCCAGGCTTTTGCCGTAGTGCCAGAGCGAAGAAATGAAAATATTAATAAATTCCTCAGAGTGGGTATCAAACTCGCAATCGTCGCGTTTGTGCCCCCCGACGCCACCACACCACGACGGCCTCTACATTTACTTTATTATAGTAATAAAAATATCATAACTCTCATGCTCTATTTACCCATTAGTCTTTACAAGTAAAACATATGTAAAAGAAGACATTAATCTTGTATATTTTTCTTAATCTAAACCTCCATAGAGTAACTATCCATTTCCCTTTCACGCAATCTAAAGCGTGCATACCTAATTTCCGCTATGTTTATTAACCCAGTTAATTAATTCCTCAATCACAAGTGATATGGTTTCAAAGCTAAACTGATACGAGTGTGGGGGTGCCCGTAA
The DNA here is from genome assembly GCA_018230605.1 of Heliconius congener. Taxonomy (NCBI): domain Eukaryota; kingdom Metazoa; phylum Arthropoda; class Insecta; order Lepidoptera; family Nymphalidae; genus Heliconius; species Heliconius congener. The sequence continues at coordinate 8,681 of DWAO01007031.1, forward strand.
ACTCTGACAGACAGACAGCCTTTACTGTAGATGGGCGGTGGTCACCCTACACCTCCATTGTCTATAAATCACTTAGGTACGAGTTGTACCATTTTGCAATCACACCATAGAAATGAGTGAACCAAAAATGTTTTATGCGTTACACAGAATGTTTGAGTAAGTAGGTACTTTGAAAAACTTTACAATATATTTATGTATGTCAAAAATTAGTAACAATGGCATGACACGGAACTTCTCTCAATATTAAGATTATGGGTTCGATTTTCTCTAATATTTAATTTCTAAACCCAACAATTGACTTCATCTAACTGAGACTTAGTTACACGAAGTCAATAGTTAGGTTTGTCCACTCGGGATACACATCTAAATAGATGAAAAATGCATAACGTCAGTGTATATCACAAGTTTCTGTCTGAATATTTTATAAAAAAAATATATTCGTATATTTTATTGAATATATTTTTGGTACAATGCCTTAAGGTTAATTTTATTATTATTATTATTATATTTAATAAATAATATTACTTGAAAATTTATATTAAATATTGTAATTTCAAAAATAGTACATTATAATACTTTTAATATTATTATAACTCCATCAATTTCCTGCAATATAGACTATAGATGGTATAATGAGAAAAATTTCATTTAATTTTTTTATACAATCAGCACTTCAACAATGACAATTTCATAAACATTCCAAATATAAAACATCTTAACATAAATACTATTAAATAAAATAATATAAATCATAAGATGTGGTCCATTTTGCATATTTTAATTACACGTACATAATACATAAGTATATTGAAAATAACAACTTAATTGAATAGAAAACTGGTTTAATACAAAATTTGAAAAATGAGTCACACTAATATTACAGGCATTATAAAAAAAATGTAATCAGCTTCACGCTGTATACCGCACATAGCAGGGTACGCAGAGGAACCCTAGTTTTATCGAACCTACAACCGTCGCGTTACAATTTATCCAACAGCATGCTAAGGAGAGAGAACCTGGGAAACTAGTGTTCTCTCTGATCCTATTTAGACTCGTCCGTTCCTCGTACGCTTGTCCTGCTACGACATGACTGATTGACGCCATTAAAATAAGCAGGGATTAAGGTGTATGACCATTCTTATATATCAACTGTTACATTTTATTTATCCAATACCGCTAATATAATTGTTACAAATGAACTCAATATTTAAAACAGAAATATTAATATAAATGAATATGTTATAAGATCAATTAAAAGAATTAGGTTTATAACCTTTTACTTTTTACGTGGACCTAAGAAGATTTTTTAATTTTTGTATGAACCTCGAATTAATCAAGGTAAATGTCATGTCGTATAACTATCCTGTATGTATGTTGAGTATGATACTTTAATTGAGATATAAAGATATCAGATTATAAACCTAACAAGATTTATTGTTTAATAACCGGTTACAGAATAGCTTTCACAAAAACATTATATATAGGCCAGTCGTAGTAAAGTGGCACAAGTGTGTGAATGTGGGTTCGATATCCTCTCGAGGAAATGAAATATTTATTTAAATGTATATTTTCATTTCTTCACTTTGGTGTCGCGGCAATGCGCGGCGTGAGTTCCGTCACTCAGCATTCAATCTCCAAAATCAGCCTTCAGAATACGGCGGAGAGTGGAGGACGGAGTGTCTTAACACTAGGTTCCCTGACCCCTCTGCCTAAGCTGTTGTGTGCGGAATACAGTATGAAGGTGATTTGTTTTTTATAAATAATAAAGTTGAGATATGTGCACTTTGGAAATGTGACGACTTATAAAAAAACACTGCTATGAATTT
>DWAO01007032.1:0-10506 GCA_018230605.1 Heliconius congener
CTGTAGCTCCTCTGGTGTTGCACGGGGTCGTGGGCGGCGGTAATCACTTACCATCCGGTGACCCGAACGCTCGTTTACCGCGTCTTTTCCATAAAAAAAAATAAAAATAAATAACTTTTTACTTACAATGCGTATTACGAGAAATACCCGAAGATAAAATGAATATTGTTAGCTTTCTGTCACACATTGCATGTAAGCTGATGAAAACTAGTATTTACACACTCTCTCTGTTCTCAAATTTCGTCCAACTTGCAAAACATGGTCCAGAATAAAAAAGAAAACAATTTTAATATTACTATTTTTCCGAATGAAAATAGAACTCGCAACCACCGCTCTTTAGACCTAAAGTTATCCCATTAAACAATTCTATTTCCAAATACCATGTACCAGTACTCACAGCCCACATCACATTTACACATACTGAACCATATGCTGCTGGGAGAAAGTAAAAACTAGATGCAATTAAATGTAAAATATGGTTAATAGAACTAACAAGGCAATTACGCGCCGTAGAAAGTTGTCGCGGTAAATTTATTAAAAGTCCATCAGATAGCTATAAAGCTGATTTATGACGTACGAACCGAGGTGAACAAGTTTACGATTTGATAATTTACAGCGTTGTTTGTGTTGTGCCCGTTGGTTTAGTGGTTTTTGTTTTTTTTTTAGTTTCACGCTGTATCCCGCATATTGTTGGAAAGGTAGAGAGAATCTAGGAACCTAATGTTCCTAGCGTTCACGGCGTTGTGCCGAATTTTGGAGGAATTGCATGTTGAGTGATGGAACTGAACGCCGCTGTTCTGTTGTATTTAAGTAGATAAGTCTATGAATTTGAAACTAAAGATATAATTTAAGTAAGTTTTTCCCCTAGGTGTGGAATGGTATTTAAAAAAACGTTAAAGTAAAAGTATTTTGATGATTTTTTTTAAGTCCTAATTTAAGGCCGCTGTGGCTCAGTGTGGCAGCGTTATTTTATGCGACAGTGAACGCTTTGCTGTGCGTCAGTTGCTGGTTCCATTCCTACCTACATCCTACATATGCTTAACATACAATATCCCAAACATTGAATGGAAAATGGGGAAACGAAAATAAATATAATTATTGTCCCGAGTGCCCACTCGAACACAACAATCACGGTTATATATAAATATATGAATTTTTTTAATCCTATTTTAACTGAGAATTTATTTCATAAAGCTACAAATCATAAAAGCATCTACAACGTTTCAAACGTCAAAAATCCTTTCAAAATAGAACTTTTAAAGTAACCGAAACAACAAAAATATAGTAGATTTCATAGCATTTTTTTCATGCACCCGCATTCAAGTACCAGCGAGTTTCAAAACGAGTCTTTTCATATTTTATCTTTCTACCGCCGTTTTGATAAATTACTTCCGTTTAATTATTTTATATGGGGAGCTTTCGTTTGTTTCTGTTTTATTATATTTGAGAATGATTTTTTAGCGTCACTCTGTATCCCGCACACAGCAGGGTAAACAGAGGGAACCTAGTGTTAAGACACTCCGTTCCCCACTTTTCGCCGAATTCTCAAGGCATTCTCTTCTTTTTGTCTCGCTACCAGATCAAGGAAAATAAAAAAAAATATTTGATTTCCCGTGTGGGAATCGAACTCATAACCGTCGCGTTTATATTCTTGTGCCACTAATCAAACCCACAACCTGTCGTCACACTTTGTGCCCCTGCTCCACGAATGGCCTCATAATATATGTAGCTCAGGACATACATATTATATTTAGATATATACATATAAATGCGTCAAAGATACATACGGTTGTATCGTTGACGCAGTACTACGCTCTGATTCCTTTCATTAGAAAACGATGTTTCGTCGCACCGCCTCGCTGAGCTCTGTTACGAAATATAATTTCAAAATTATCTAAGATAATTGAAAAATAAAGAATATGTCATTATTATTATGCATGTGGTCATTGCTATTGTTGAAAAGTTGACGTGTATCTAAGTCGATGACTATGACTTCAAGTTCTATTTAAGGGTAAATTTATATTTATCACAAAAGTGCAGAGCTAGAAAGTTTACCTGCAACGTTAATATAATAAAATTTTTCTGTTATTCATATATTAATATAAACATGAATATGAATATGTACCACAAAAAAAAACAGTTTTTATACTCTTACTGCAAAATTAATAACTTACGATATGATACAAACAGTGGAAATTGAACCCGTAATCTTCACGTTTATAATCTGACGCTACCACTCCACGAGGCGACGGCCCCATTTCTCTATAAATAAAATTTACAAACTTAAATATATACCTAAATACGCCTAACAAAGAGGGAAAGTATAGATATTGATCTGGCACTTACCTACCTACTAAAATATCCTTTGAAGTCAAGTAGTATCCAGTTATAAATGGTGCATTGAAAATTTCAACTCACCTAATTTACTGTGCCATCAGATAAAAACCTGTAGTTGTGTGAATGGTTTCATACAATATTTAGATCATCTGGATAACTTATTATAATATAACCTGTCGGATTCCGTTCAGTGAAACAGCGAAATCATCAAGACATTAATAGAACAAAATGAAAAATTTTGCCGTTTTTTTTTGTTTATTTTAATTGATTTTTACGGTGAAATCAAAGCTCGCGCACATAACAAATATTTACTTGATTATTGAAACCACTTTTGAATGATTTTTTTTAATATTAACTAAAGTACGTATTAATACAGATAATGTACATTGATTGCCAGCAGTGCAAAATATCCAGCAATGTGTGAGTTGACAAAATATTATTCTGTTTATTAAAACAATATGAAAATTAGGAGAAACAAGACAAAAAAAACCAAAACACAAATAAATGTGATCACATATTCAACCATTAGCTAAGCTGCAGCCATCGAGCTGGCACCATCGTTGTATTATGCAAAAGTACTCGTGATCATAGAACGATTAAATATAATATATTCTCGCTGAGTAAATAAAATATCTGCAAGTGTTACTATGGGAGAACGGTTCTACAATAACATAGAATTGTATAGATAACCTAACCAAACATAAATATTATTTATTATTTTAAAAGCTATACTAGTCGTTGCCCGCAGCTTTGTTTGCGTAAGCATTAAAATGTAAAAGCCAGATTTTCACCGTTCCTACAACTTTCGAAAAATCCTCTTTTAATACTTCCCTAAACTCCCTCACCTACCTTCCAAATTTCAACAATGTAAATCCAGTATTTTTGTTTTTGCGCAGTCTGTCAGTCATCATTTTTATATACAGACAAGCTTAGGATAGGATGCTTATATATTTTATTCAATGATCGCAGGTACAAATGCTGAATTGGTAAATGTTTTTACTGTAAAATAGTTTATTTATTTATTTTCCCGAGTTGAGTAGGAGTTAAATCTATAGTCAGACATCCATGTCAGTGATCTTATATAAGTCTGAACTAATAAATATTGTTTATGAGAAAAAACTGCCATAAATGCTGTAAAACTAGTTCAAAGACATCGTCGTACTACAGTGCTCTTTTTTATTACAGTAAGCAAAGCGAGGGTTTATAAGCTCGACTGGATCCAGTAGCACATCGGCACATCACGTAAATACGTCTGTTGTGGGTTGAAAGCCCCGGAGTTATTTCCACCATTAAAAATGTAATGTACCGAAAATAAGGCGCAAAGTATAGGAAACGGACTGTCTTAGTACTATGTTGAATCGTTAAGCTGCTTTTTTATATATGTACATAATATCCATACGTAGATATACATTTCAGCTTGAGCAGAAGAGAATTTAGCTTGAACTGAAATGAAATTGTCAGTGGTGGCCATTTCTATTTCAAGCTAGCAAAATTCTCGTATTCTTCAAACTGCAGATATCAGTCCATTATTTTATGATTGAACATTTCAAAACTTGGAGCGATCTCGTTTGAGTTTTTTACCGGATATTCAGACCAAGTTGAAATCGAGGTTTTAAAAGAATCTCATATACTTTAGCTTAGTTCATTCGTCGCTTTACTTGAAATAACGTTAAAGTTATATTTAAATGTCGCCACATTTTTCTACATTTCTTTGCCACATAGGAAACTAAGTAATGATTTATTTCTCTTAAAACTAATCTAATCAGCTTCACGCAGTATCCCGCACACAGCAGGATAGGCAGAGGAAACTTAGTGTAAGACACTTCCTTCCCCACTTTCTGCCGAATTCTGGAGGCATTGCGTGTTATGCAGAGCTCAACGCCGCGCTTTGCCTCGACACCAAAGCGAAGAAATGGATATATACATTTAAGTAAATATTTCATCTCCTTGAGTGGGGATCGAACCCACACTTTGTGCATCTGCGCCGCGACTGGCCTTTTTTCTCTTTTTGAAAATCATATTAGTTCGTATCTTCTTCTCCTTCTAAAAGTGTCTCTCCAACTACTGAAGGCTGGCAGTCAACTTGCGAGTTAATTTATATAAATTTACTCAATACAAATATTTTCCCTAGTTAGACTTCATCCCATAATCATCAGGCTCGGAAACTCTATCAGAATTTATCACCATTGTCATACAATATTTTAAATTTTGACACATTCAAATATTATTAAGATTTTTTTCTTTCTTCGCTAAGGTGACAAGTCAATGCGCGGCGTTAAAATCCACCACTCAACACGCCATATGCGAGACGCAGCGTGTCTTCTTACAATAATTCCGCATATTACGTGCCTTTTAAGAAATTCTTGAAGAAAACACTTAATTATATAGGGAGTATGATGATTGGAATTAATATGATAATTGAAATTAACATAGACTTAAGTTTGCAAAGCTTAAAATGGAATCCAAGTTATGGTTTCCAATCATCTCTCTATTGATATTATGATGTATTTCAATTTCAATATCGGATCGTCCGAGAAATACGTATATCGGTACTAGGCAGGATTGGAAGTTTATCGGTTTATCGAATCAAAATTGTATCAATATTTGCAATTTAGATATTATTTATGTATTTATTTTTAAAAGAATAAGAAATATATGCAAAATAATTGAGTTTATAGAATATTGAGGTCAGTTGCAGGGGACCAAGTGTGCGACTGTTAACGCGACAATTTGTAAATTCTCCCCTGCTGTATGCGGAATACAGCGTGAAGCTGATTTGATTTTATATCCAAAGACAAGAAAGTAAAAATTGAAAGTTCGATATTCTTTCTGAACAATATATGTTTTTGAAATATGATTAATTCCATTACATAAAGTGAAGTAAAAACACTATCAATGTTTACGAATAGAACCAAGAGTTCAATTCTTAAAACAAATATCTATGTTATATATAATACTCATGTATAATTCACTACTATTATATATAAATATCGTAATTCAAGCAAAACATAGCTGTCACGTCTAATCCATTCATTGAATGAAATTTAAGTACCATATATAGAAGATGCGTACAAATTTATAGCGTCCCTGATTCGAAAATGGTTGGGATCGTATTTTTATGGATCGTCATTCCCAAAGCAATTTTATGATGTTTTCGCAATTTTTGCAAGCCGCAGCTTGATATTTAACTTAGTGACCTAGTGGTAATACTTCTATATATAAAATGTATTCTAGTCTATATAGATAATTCAAGTTGTATAATTATGTTATAATATAATATAAGATGAAATATTTATTTAAATTTAATGTTTTCATTTCTGCGCTCTGGTATCGAGGCAAAGCGCAGCGTTGGCTTTTTGGCCACTCAACCCGCAATACCTCCAGAATTTTGCGGTAAGTGGGAAACGAGACTGTCTTAATAATAGGTTCCCTCTGCTTACCCTTGCTGTTCGCCGGAATCAGTATGATGCTGATTACATTTTTTGATTTGTTATAATATAATAAATTGGTATGGTCGTAATCATAAAATAACTGAACAAAAGATTATTAAATTAAGACTTTTTTATAAATATTATGTGATCTAATAAGTTCTTTGATTTTCAAGATTATTACACATTTTAAATAAAACTATTATCGCGTATATAGAATGACTACTCCCGTCTACCCGTGACCACGGACTACTGCAAAATGTTCGAAACGTCGGGTTTCCAAGTTTATAAAAATACAATATATATAATAATACACGATCAATCCGGTTAAAATAGTTTTATTTAAAATTATGTGATCTGATTGATTTTTATAGATGATCATGTTTCTAATTAAGATAATGTTAGGCACTTTTAGTGTGTTCAATAAATCAAAATAAAACAAAGTAAATTGCCACCAGCCTCAAAGTTTCATTGTAACACGTGAAGATACCATTGCAACTTTCCGTCGTAAATCGGAATCTCCAATAGCGGCTATCGTTTAACTGCGGCAATATTCATTGTAAGAGAATTTCTAAATTTCACTTCCAATTTGATTAATCATAACTTCAATAACTATTATAAGCTTGAGCTTAAATCTGTCGTTATTCGTTGTTTAGATGATTTGGAAGCGTTAGACCGTTGTTGCAACTTAGTAAATAATTCTTATGCTCATGTCTTACCATAAAAGTGAAATTGGCCTTTACAATAGATTCTTATACATAGTATATGTTAATTTTGAATCGATAAACACGATGGTCTTCGGGGGGCATTAAATTTTAAATAGTTTCATTTCCTTGCTTCGGTAATGAGGCGCAGTGCGACGTTGAGTTCCGCCACTCAATACGCAATGCCTGGAGAATTCTCCGGAAAGTAGAGGACGGAAGTGTAGTAATAGGAAGAAAGTGTCTTAACACTAACTTCCCGCTGTGCCGCTTCCCGGTGTATTTTGATTCTATCTCCGGAGAAAAAACACAATAAATATAATATTTAAATTAATTTCATTTCATTACTTGTATACAAAGCGCGCCGTTGAGTTCAAGCATTTAAGACGCAATATCTAAAAACTTGGGTGGAACGAAAGTAAAAAACACTAAGTTCCTTGTGCTATGAAAAAAACATTATTTTAATTTAAGAACGCTGTTAGTTAATACATGCAAAAATTAAATATATTGGCAAAAGCTTATATTTTTTTATTATACCACTTGAATACCAGTTGTAATAAACTCAATGAATTATACAACAACAACAACGACAACGACAACGATAAATCGAAATTTGATTCACGGCTGTTTATGCCAATAGGTTCTTAATTATTTTAACCAGAGACATAGTGTAGTTGAGGCCAGTCGTGGCGCAGTGGCACAAAGTGTGACTGTAAAGCCGACTGGTTGTGGGTCGATCCCCTCTCGAGGAGATGAAATATTATAAAAAAAATGTTATAAGAAATCCATACATTATATGTCTCAGGAAAACCTTTTTAACATTTTTAAAATGTTATGTTACACTTATTTAGAAACATACTTAATTTAGGAAACGTTCACTATTAACGTATGGCTTAGTGGTTAGAGCGCCCGGTCGGTTTCCTGGAGGCACGAGTTCGAGTCCCGCAACGTTCAAATTTTTGTACGTTTTCTAAATAAGTAAGAAAAAATCATGGAAAAATAAGGTATTCTAGTAAAAAAAAATAAAGATCGACATAAACAACATCTAGAGATCAATACAATTCGCTTACAGTTAACACCTTTAAGCCTATCATAATTCAATCAAATATAACGAATGTCTTATTTAAGTGTATGAATCGTAGAGCATTTAATAATTCACTTTCACTTCTATACATTTTGAAGTCCATATCTGTCCAGTTATCGCTCTCGGCTGCACTTGTGTACTGAAATAAAGTTTACACTTTCTCTACTTTGTTTTTCTTAGAAATATTATATTTTCATTAGATTTTTTTTTACTTTCACGTTTATCCCGTATAAGGTAGTTCTCTTTTACCGTGTTGAGCTTCTAAAGCAAGGGATTAATGACAATAATCATTTATTTTCCTTACTGGACATCAAACCCGCAACTATCGCATTTAAAGTCACATATTGTGCCAATGCTCAACAATGGCTGAAATTTACATATTATAGATATTATATATTAACTATATATATTATAGATATTATAATGAGGGTCGTGGATTCAACTCCCACTTGGGGATGTTTACTCTGTATGTTAAATGTAAGATACGTACCCGTAGATTAGAGAAGTTTTCTTTAGTCACAATTACAGGTTCCATTTTAAGAACTCAGAAAATATTTATTATTATCAATGTTTTCAAAGCCGCTTCATTCGAAAACAAACTACAGTGACTTTTACATCACAATTGATCGTTCTTATTTACGCATTTGTATTGTATTATATTAAAATTTTAACGAAATCCTAATTGATAACAGCTTACCATTTAAACTAATAGCTTGCCGGAACCCGAAGAATTTTTAATATCAATTCAACGTTCACCATAAAAAATCATATAAACCTAAGAAGCAAAAAGCTACAAAGCACTGTTAAAAAAGTTATTATAATATTCGATAAGCGTATTACGCGGAATTGCAAATCGATTTTAAACGAATTAATCGCACATAACGAGATAGGCTCTATACACAATGTAAAATTCTCATACAAATTTAATCTTTGAACTCTAAGGAATAAGATTTGTATTTGTTTGCCTTCAACTGTATACATAGCGTTCTGCGTTATAAAAAAAAAATTTTAATGCTCCAGATTTAAAGGTCTCATTTACTAAATCGCAATGGGCGCAAGAGAAATTGATAAAAAAATGTCGTAAATCGATTTTAAATGGTAAAAATAGTATTTTTTGTATGAAAAAAAGAAAATTATTGACATAGCCATGGCTCAGTGATTTGTTGGAAGAGTAATAATAACTGTACAAGACAATTTTAGAAACAAATTATGTATAATATTTTAATTTTGTTTTGTTTGCTACAATAGACAGTTAACAACAAAATAAATTGTTTGTTTTGCTATTTAATAATTGTCTTAATATCAATACTTCATTTAATATTCGTCTGTATGTATCTTATTTTATAATACAATTTAAAAAAACTACTCTAATAGATAATATTTATATTATAACATTTACATCATTTTTATTTATTTGTTTTTTATTTAATTATTAACTATTTTCATTATCAAATATTGAATCCATAACCACCGCACCTTCACAAATACGATAAGTCACATCATATTAAATTACCGTATTTACTTTCAAATCTCTTATCTGAGAAAACACTCGGTACATTAATGTAAGGTCTTTGAAGAACCTGATACTAGACAAACGGGTATTAAGGCCTATTCTCGTCTCACTATTTACATTATACGGTAGCTATTGAGTCATTAATTTACTATACTATACATTTATAAGTTGATTCCACTTATATTCTTCTGATGTTAGATTGATGATGTTTAGATTAAAAAAAAAAATTAGCTTCACGCTGTATCCCGCACACAGCAGGGTAGGACACTCCGTTCCCCACTTTCCGCCGAATTCTGGAGGCATTGCTTGCTGAGTGGCGGAACTCAACGCCGCGCCTTGCCTCGACACCAGAGCGAAGAAATGAAAATATAAATTTAATAAATATTTCACTTCCTCGAGTGGGGATCGAACCCACAACCAGTCGATCTTACAGTCACACTCCGTGCCCCTGCGCTACGACTGGCCTCAACGTTATAATTAATTATATTATTTTGTCTTTTCAACTCAACTTATTGTAAAATTGCTCCTTTGATTATCGTAGGCATTTATATTAATTAGAGTGTAGTCTAGTAAGGGATTGAGACCAAGCTAAACGGCAATATAAAAAATATTTCCATTGACTACCATACAGATTCTTTATGAAGAATTGAATTAAATCTTACCCGTCACTTATGTGACCATTACGTCCGTTTACCGTTTACTTATACTTGTATGAATCTATCCGTATATTATAAAAATAAATTAAATTTTAAATAAATATAAAAAAACACAAAAAAATGGTAATGAATTATAATCATGATACATAAAGTGGTTCATCCCTATGAACATATGAACAAATTCTTATCCGTCAATTATATCATATAATCATAACAAATTATATACAAAGTTATGGTTTTGAATGATGATGATACATAAAGTGATCCATCCCTATGAAGATATGAAATGATTCAAATCAATTTATTAATTTGAAAGTTGTAACAAATCATAAAACAAAATTGTTACCATATTTGAAAACCGCTGCAAGAAAGAAAACGTAGCGAAAAAGGATGGGTGAAAAACACTAATGTGCAAAAACTAATAAATTATGTTAAAAACATATTTATATTTCTCACAAAAGCTACGAAACCGATGTTAATTTCTAATTTAATATACATTATCTATATCAACATAGGTTGTTTATTTTTTATGCATATCGTAATTAAAAATCACTACAAATGCGCTGTAATATATATTTTAGAACGAAAACCAAATTCAATTTATTAATTCAAAATTTTTCAAAATGTTCTTTAAAATCCACGCAATAACTCTGAACAACAATAAAGGAAGGTTACCCTTATATGTCTTACATGGTTTCCTCCATCGATTGGTCAAATAATAATTTTTAATTCGAATTTCGACGTAGCTTGGCGAGAACGTATGGCTCAGTGGTCAGAGCGCCTAGTC
>DWAO01007033.1:0-10505 GCA_018230605.1 Heliconius congener
AATTATTTTCACCTAAATCTACCCTCTTTTACACGAGTACGCTAACAATATAATAATTTCCTCCAATGTTAATCGAACCCACAACCATCGGGAGTTCAGTAAAATAATATTACTGCGACACAATAGCTTTAATGTTTATATATTTTCACAAACTCCTGCGCACATATTAATTTTGTATGTAATTCTTTTGTCCTTAAACTATACTATTCTGACAAAAGGTTTTTGTTTTAGTCTACTCCTTTGTTTTCTTTCTTTCGTATGTTTATGTTTGAATAGTATTTTTTATCTGTACGTTTGTCATGGCACCTTCACGTTTCTTTCCATATAGCAGGGTAGCCAGAGGGAAACTAGTGCTAACCCACGTCCCACACACCGCCCAATTTTCTACCATGTTGAAATACGAAACTTAACGCCGAATTGATTTAATAAGATCATTCTTCCGAGCGGGAATCAAACCCACAATTATCGCGTTTATAGCTGTCCCACTGCGCCGATATCGGTCTTGGATTTTGTTTGTTTTGTCTTCATATGCAAATAGTTAGATGTTATATTTAGTACATTACTGACAGGACGAAAGTGGATTTATTAATTTCCTTTGTTTTTTTGCTTTTGTTACCAATTACATTGACGTTTTAGCCGACTTAAAAAAAAGTCGTGGCGTTGGATAACAAGCGTACGACTAATCTCGCCGGTTGTGGGTTCGATTCCTACTCGGGAGGATGAATGAAATTTTATATTTTCTTTTCTGGTAACGGGGCAAAGCGCGGCGTTGAGTTCCGCCACTCAAAACGGAATACCTCGAGAATTCGGAGGAAAGTGGAGAACCGTACTATGTCCAAGATACAGGCTGAAAACAAAAAAAACAACAAACGGATAATTATCTATAATATACGGTAACCTTGAACGCACTAAAGAAAAACCGCGCGATTTTTATCTATTCAAAAAACATACATGTTTAAAAACAAAAAATATACGCATTATATTTTAATATTTTCTTGGTACCATCTTGTAAAATATCATTAACCTAATACTAGTTACTTTGTAGAAATCCGCGCGTTTTAAAAACTGTCCAAGAATTTTCTTTCCTAATTGTTCGCTCTCAACTTTGAGATCGATCTTAAAATGCCGTTTTTATTCATAGATTAATAAAACGGCATCTCAAGAATGATCTCAGAGTTGGGAGCTGTTTATAATTAATTACGTAGCGGTACATAAATGTTAAAAATATTTAATACTAAGGGCCCAGTCGTGCATATGCGTGCGACTGTTAAAATGACAGTTTGTAGGTTCACTTCCCACTATAGAAAATATTCCCACTGTAGAAAAAAAAAATATATTTCTATTTCCTCGCTCTGGTAACAAGATAAAGCCCGGCGTTGAGTTCAGCCACTCAACATGCAATGCCTTCAGAATGCGACGGAAAGAGTTGAACGAAAGTGTCTTTATGAGAACTTAGTGTTAACACTACGTTCCTTCTACCTACCCTGCTATATGCGTGATACAATGTGAAGCAAAAATAAAATAATATATTTTATTGTAAACTACATACAAAAACATAGAAAATTAAATAAACATAGAAAAAAGAGAATTTACAGCAGACGGCTAACCGCTAATAAGCGAGTACATTTAAAAATCTCATGCATTTCAAAATTACGCGGTTCGATTCCCAATCGGGGACAACGGTTATATTTAAACTAAGACGAGAGATAGAGAACGGAATGTCTTAACATTAGATTTTTCCTCCTTTACAGGGATGCAGCGTGAAATTGCGTTGTATTTACTATTTTGTCCATACATCACGTCACAAAAATGTCAAGGGTCTTTTAATAATGCGCACTTATTTGATTATTTTAGCTTCACCTGTATCTATTAACGGCTGGCTTGAAATCATAAACTCTTTTTATGTTGAATATTATCATATAATTCAATTTATCTATATAGGCTATATCACTTTAACTGTTTCCATGTAACCAGTTGTCATTTTTGCCAAAGTTACCTTCCGAACTTAGCGATAATTAATTGTAAACCGATCTCAACTCTTTGATCAATCTTGAGATACCGTTTTCATTCATACATTACAGATACTATAATATGAATCTGAGGTCCTCAACAACAAAATGTCCTTTTTTCATTTATTTATCGTTTAAAATTATTATTTAACTATATGATGTTGATGTATATGATGGTTGAGGGTTTGAATCTCGCGCGGGAGAAAGAATTATTTTATTTTTATTGTTTTGATACCAAGTGAATGTGTAGTGTTGAGTTCCGCTACTCAACTCATAAGGTCTGGGAAGATTGGCAATGGAATGTCTTAACACTGATAACGACACTGACCACGTAATGTCCCTAAAATCGAGAGGTGCGTGAGGGACGGATTGTCTTAACACTAGGTTCCCTTTGTCTACCCTGTTATGCGGGTAGCGGCTTTCTTTTGCAGTAGGGTATTAATTAGGTACGTCTAATACTAGTTCTATAGTTTTCCGTATTTATCACTGATAACATGACATTTGACCTTTTAGCCTTTTGGTATGGAAACTTAGAAAACGCGATAATCTGATTAACTCAAACAAATAATACTATTTGCTTTAGTTACGTACTTAAGATACGATTAATGTAGGTTCTAAGCCAATTTCGGATTGTTTTGTATTTAAAAACAAACGGTGAAACGCTATAGGAAATGTTGCGTGCATAGAAATGATTTCTTTTTAACTTCACGCTGTATCCCGCACATGTCAGGATGGGCAGAGGGAACTTCGGTACTTGGTGTTAAGACACTCTGTTCCCATTGGGACACTTCCGTTGTTGACTTCCGTTTTCCACCGAAAATATTCAATATTACATTTCCCCGAGTGTAAACCAAACCCACAACTATCGTGTTTACTGTCTGCCCCTGTGCCACGACGGCCTCTGGTATATTAAACAAGGTGTAATAATTCTAAGTAAAAACTTGACGCATTAGTTTTATATATAAAATATACTTTAGACTTTGCTTAAACTAAATGATATGCCGTTGAAGCCATACTAGTCTTTTTTTTATCTTCACGCTGTACCTCGCATATAGCAGGGTAGGTGGTGAAAACGTAATGAGAGGACACTCTGTTCCCTACTTTACACAATTTTCGAAAACATGTGTGTTGAGTAGCAACTCAATTGACACTCTTTGTTTTGCACCACCAAAGGGGCTCCCATACAACAAACGTGATTTTTTGCCGTTTTTTTTATAGATAACGGTACGGCACCCTTTGTGCGCAAGTCTCGCACTTGATCTGTTTTTTTTATAATTTCTTTTTATTCCAATTTACTTTTTTCTGGACAAGATTGATAAAATGAAGATATAAAAGCCGCCTCACGCTTTTCCCCATTGCAGGGTAGGAATCTAGTATTAAGACAGTAGCTATACACGCGCCACTTTATTCTGGCGACATAACACATAAGTGGCGAAACAAACGCTGCTCTTTGTTTTGTTATCAGAGCGAAAAAAATAAAATGATGTATTCCCTTCTTTGGGAATCGAACCGACGCTTTTACAGTTTAAATAAAATTATATTAACATAGGTTTTTTTTCCTTTAATTATAGCATTATCGCGAGTTATTTACCCAACTACCTACATTATTAAATCACGTTTCCTGTCGTGTCGGTCTGTGTCAAAGGTTAATTATTTTATAATATTTAAAAGTGCTGTTGACACAATGTCGATATGATTAAATTAATGTAAATATTAATTTAAAATGTTATGAAGTCGTCTGACCTCAAACGCCACGTTTGTGGGTTCGATTTCCACTTGGGTGATTTTCTGGTAACAAGAAAATTTTGAGTTAAAGTTCGTCATTCACCATGCAATGTCTTGAAAATTGGTTCCCTCTACCGAGTACATACTGCCCGCGAGGTCTAAGCTGAGCTCTGCATATGTGTGTGTGTGACAACTGACCTACACTTCCTGTACTTGGGTTCGATTTATGAAATGTTAAAGATAAAATTGGCACGGTAATATAACAGTACAAGAAAGAAAAACGGAAGGAAGAAAAACTGTATGTGACCAGATAGCAAAAAAGAAATAAAACCAACATACATATAACGCTGTTCTTGATGATATAACGGGAATTTCACTATTAACAATTATAGGTCATGAGAGTAAAAATTATGAGGATGCAATGTCCGGCGTACAAGTTTCAAAAAATTTGTTTAAGTTGGATTTTTTTGTTAATTTGTAACTTATTTCTAATATATATTTAAAAAAAACTCTCTACTTTTATAATCTCTCGCACAAATGCAAAGGTCAGCTTACACCTCGCGAACTGCACTCTGCTATGTGCGCTATACAGCGTGAAGCTAAAAAAAGTGTATTTAATGGTAAAATTAACGTAAATAACCTGCTGCACTTTACCAGAGCAAAAAAAAATAATAATTCCCAGAGTAGGAATTGAACACACAACCGTCGCGTTTAATGTCACACGTGCCACTGCGCCACGGCGGCCTCAATTAAAATAGATTATTATTGTAATTACAGCGAAAACATATTTTAATATTTCCATCATCAGTGGGACAGTCTGGCGCGATGATTGTGGGTTAGGTAGACAATAAAGGAATTTATTTTAATTTTTCCGTTCTGGTTGACAAAGGACAGCGTTGGGTTCCGCCACTCAAGCTGCAATGTCTTTTAAATAGACCTAATGTATTATTGATTTTTTTTAGCTTCGCGCTGAGCGCCGCGCCACATATATTAGGGTAGGCATAAGGAATCTGGGAAACCAGTGTTAGGACACTCCGTTCCCATTAAGATATCTCCGTTCTCCACTTTCTACCGAATAATAGAGTTATTGCGCAATTTGCGTGCGTTTCTCAAGCCTCTATGATGTAAGGGAGTATTTTGATTTAAGAACAAAAAAATCCATTATCGTTCTGAGATAAAACTTGTTTATCTATTACTTACTGATATTATGGAGAGAAATGATTTTTTGTTTTGGGTATGTTTGTTTCGTATAGATAATTGTAATCACTAATTAACGGATTTTATATGAAGCTATATCATCAATCGCCAGGTTTTTTGAAATATTTAAATCCTGATTGCCTAAAATATAATGAACTGGAAAGTTAGGACGACAAGACAAACGTGCTCTTCGTGTGCAGCGACACAGCGTGTTACTGTACGAATAAACGCGACGGTTGTGGGTTCGATTCCTCTTTCGGAAGGATGAATTGTAGTCATTTCCAATAAAATGTCATTACACAAAATAACAATGTTGTTGGTATCGGTGAAGGTAATCGCTGTGGACGATAACGTTTTAAATATGTAGTGATAATGCGAAACATATTGTAACCTTGGAGCGAGGGCGCTATAAAAATTTAAATTAAAATTTAAATGTGAGGTGTTTTCTCACATACATTTTCTTATAAACTCAACGTTTAAGGTTCCGTCGAGTTGATGCCCGCCTGGTGCAGGTGCACAAGCGTGCGACTGTAAACACGACAGGTTGTCAGATTCGAATCCCACTCGACGAAATTAAATATTTAAATTTTCTCGCTGTAATAAGAAGAAGCGCGGCGTTGAGTTCCGCCATTCAACACGCAATGCCTCCAGAATTTGGCGGAAAGTGGGGAACGGAGTGTATTAACACTAGGTTCTCTCTGCCTACCCTGCTGTGCGGGATACATGATGTGGATATCATTTCCCGATCGTAGATCGGACTCACGACATAAGGCACTGACTTTGAACTGTTTTTTTGTGTTAAGGATTCTTTAAATTTTGGGCCTTAATTATTGGTTACAAAAAAAATCTGGAGTGGCACTTTCACCAACTATCCCTCCCCCTCCCCATATCTACGTCAATTTCCCCAGTTCAAAGCCTGATAACAATAGCAATATAAATTCTATCAAAAACAAGTGTAATCAAGTAAATCTGTAAATAATCCCATTATAGTCAACAATTTTGCAATCCAAGATATGATAGCTGTCACCTTGACCAAAGGTCGACAGTTGTTGATTCATGTCAAATACTAGCATTTAACTACAGCTTAGCCCGCGTCGTCAAATTCCAAAAACTAACATTAGTGTATGACACATGACACATTGTAAGTGCGGAATGTAACTCTTTTTAATTAGTATTGAAGAATATTACATATATATAGTTATAGCTATAGCCCATAGCTTTCCTCACTAATTGAACGGTGCAAAACATAAAGGCGGTTCCAATTCGAGCTCGTTAAACTTTTCAGTTCTATAATATAAGTATAGAGAGGTAGATACTAACAACTAAATGATTTTCTATAAATGCCTTGAATATATATTGTTTGTATATGCACGTGCGCATAATTTATGTGCAATTAACGGAACTATTTTTTGCTATTTCGTTAGAATTTGGCTGTTAGTCACGGTGATTAATTATTATGAGTGAACTTTTGGACCTGAATTTTGGATTATTACAGCATATTTATACATTTTTAGGGTTCCGTTGTCCAATGGCAAGAAACAAAACGAATAAAAATTTCGACGTAGCTCGATCGGTATGGTCAGAGCGCTTGGACAGTAAACTAGAGGCGTGGAATCAAATAACGCTAACTTTAATTTTCTATTTTCTAAAATAATTTCTTCAGTGAGAAAATAAAAATAATTCTTTTCACCGAGTTATAATCGAATTCACAACCGTCGCGTTTACAGTCTGATCGTATGGCCTTATATTATAAAAAATATAATTTTCCATTCCTCTTTCTGTCGCAGTATGGCAGACAACACATCGAAGTTGCCAAAAGACTGCAAAGGAACGATAGTTCTGATGAAGAAGAGACTCCAACTCCTGAGGATAGGCCGCCATCAGCTATCATTAAAGAGAATGGTGTTAATGGTATGTTGCTTTTATTTTATTCTACTTTTATGTGCAGTTTCTCCTGCACCATCACTATTGTGTTGGGACACAATCACACACACAGACATTGCGTGTTGGGTGACGAAATTCAATACCACAGTTTGCCTCGTTACCAAACCGAGAAAATGAAAATAATAAATATTTTATTTCTACGTTTGTATGTTTGTCGACAAATTTCTCGGAAACTTAATTAATATCTAGATGAGCCTTATTGACCTTAATGAGGTATATTCGTACTCTAGGAACAATTCTAGTTTTATTTTCAAAATGATAAAATGATATCCCGAGTAGGAATCGAACCCACAATCTATATATTTACAGTCATTCGCTGGCCTCAATGTTTTAATTTCTCTAAAATAATTATATAAAACTTTACAGGTACTAAAACGAGTGTAATAGAGCGCCAGGAGATATTAGGACCTTCACCAGAATTGAATTATAAGCGGAGTTCTAGTCAAGAGCGTGTCCAAAATGGGCATCGAACGGAAACTGGGAAAGAGGAGGTGAGAGAATGAATTTTCTTCTTTTATGTTATATTTGATAGACATCTCTTTAAAGATGAAAGGATCTCCCTTAAAAAATCAACTTATCTTTATTTAAAAAAAGAAGCTTGTTAAAATCGTACAAAAACAGAGGTTTCAGGACTTTTCTATAATTTTTAAATGTGTAACGAAGTCGTTAGCCACTTCTGTCAATTTTTTCGGTGGCGTAACTAAACCACACAAAGATAACGCGTTTTTTGAGTGGAACTCGAGTCGAAATCAACAACGAATCTGCAATTTTGTCTGAAATAAAAAGATTCCATTACCACCATTTTTTTACAGACAAACCTCGAGTTCCATCTCCACCACTGCATGGACTTGGTGAAAGCTGGTATGGAGTCCATTATAGAGGATCAGGTCACGTCAGTCTTCGAAGCTGAGGAGTTGAGAAGCTGGAACCTTCTCACCAGGACCCATATGTAAGATTTTTTTAAATTAATTGAGTCTACGAAAACTTATGAATAGGTATCTTACTATCCAACTATAATATTTTAAATGTGAAAGTTTGTAAGGATGTATTTATACTTTTTTATGGTACACTGTATTTCGTATATAGCAGGGTAAGTAAAGGTAACCTAATATTGGGTTTTTTAGAGTTGATGATGTTGTGTCTTGTTACTAGGTCGAGAAAGTGCCTATAATTCATACCCCCTAATGAGAATCGAACCCACAACTGTCACCTTTACAGTCGTCCAACTGTGTCAATGCGTCACAGCGGTCTTTTATTTATGTATTTGTTTTTAATGTTCTTTCAGGCAATATGAGTTTTTAACATGGCGTCTTACAATAATATGGGCAATGGGTTTCGTGGTACGATATTTCTTCTTGCTTCCCCTCAGGGTACTAATATTCGTTATTGGGGTGAGTTAATTTCGTTTTTATTATTAAATTTAAAGAATATTCTAGAATTTTTTAACTATAGAGTAGTTAATTATTTAATTATTGAGTAGTGATTTTGAACTACGGGCTTTTTGTGAAAGTCAGTACTAATATTGTGTAGTTTAATGTGTCAATGAAATGAAAAATTGAAGAAAGTTTTTTTTTTTATAAGAAAGAAGGAAACTATGAAAAGAATTACTAATTCAGTTTTCAGCTTTAAAATATGAGCCTCGAGTAGAAAAGAGTATGAATAAAATTTGGAAATTACAGTGTATAATCGTGTTAAAGCTTGGCTATAAATATTGTGGGTTCGATTCCCACTCAGGTTTTGTGTTCGTTTTTTTTTCTCTTTTTTTGAATACCATTTTAACCCCTTTTCTTCTAAAAAGCTACTAATGTTAAGTTTTATACACTATAATTTTTTTGTTGTGTAATGGCGGACAGGTTTTCACAATGATATCGACGATGTCCCTCATCGGACTATTACCAGAGAGCAAATTCCGCCGTTTCCTCGGCGCCATTGCATACAAAATCGCAATAAGAACATTAATGCGAAGTATGTCTTGTGTCACAAACTTCCACGACACACAGTACATGCCGAGGTCCAATGGGTTCTGTGTTGCCAACCACACGAGCCCCATTGACGTAGGCACTTTGAGTGTCAACACCTGTTTCTCTTTGGTAGGACTTGTTGAAGTGTTGCCAGCCTTGGGGTTAATGTGCTTTGTTTTTAGGGTAACTCATTGTGTACGTCTTTGCAGCGGATTTGGATTTGACGTTTTTTTTTTTATTGAACTTGTGTATTTTGAACAGGTATTAGTTGAAAATCGTTTTGGGGCACAAAGGTTATAAAGCGTAATTTCATATAAAAATATTTTACATACTGCGCTGTAAGTTATAAGAAGGTATTACAAAAAAAAACGTCAAATGCAAACAATATCCATATAAGCCCCAATCAGACCCAAAAACTCATTACATTATTAGGTATGGTGGCTAATCGTATGTACAGCGTGTGTTGGAACGTTGCCCGACGGTGCTTTAAAACAGAGAGTGAACAACGCATTGTCTCTTATATGCTTCAATTTTTTATCACGGTGCATATCAGCCGTGATTACGTATCACAATAGTGATGATAAGCCCCGGAGTGGCATATGTGTTGCGAATCATACGAGCCCCATCGATGTGTTGGTGCTTATGTGTGATAGCTGTTATTCGTTGGTAAGTTTGGGTTCGATATAATATTTTTTTAGATTAAGAGTATTGACATGTATTGTTTAAGCTTATTTTCATTTCTCACGCTCTGATAAGATGAAAGAAAAGAGAGAAAAAGGTGACAAGTTCGATCTGCTTACCCTGCCAACAAAAGCATGTTAGTGCTTTTTCCCTGTTGCTATTTTTAACAGGGGAAAAGCATTAAAAACTATATTTTAATTATAAAAATCCACGCGAATTGCGCTTCCTTAAATTCGTGTAAATTAAAAAAATGGTGAGTTATTCGATTTAAATACATTTATGTAAATTTTGGGTTATTTTATTAGTCCGTTTTTATTTTCATATTATTAATTTGGGCTGTATATCTAAGCATGTCAATCATATATCATTAGCATGTAAATATTAGTCACAATGGGGCATACAATTAGACCGTAACTGCCCCATGTTTTTGTATTGTATAAAAAATGGGATTATTATGTTTACCAATAATTTATGTGGGGCTTAATATATAGAATAATTTTAAGTTAAATTTTACATCATTTATGTATTGTCATACTGTTCTGTATCATGTCAATATTTTTATTGGGTTTTTTTTATGTTTATGATTTTTTTAATAATAAGGAGTACAGGGACTGGTAACTGAACCTATAACAACAGTTAATGTTGTGAATGCACCATTTTGTTTTCTATCAAATAGATAAATTATAAAAAAAGAATTATAAATATATAAATATAGTGGAAAAATATGAATACGCCAATTAAAAATTATTGCCAACGGCAGCTATTTCCCATAGACGTAAAAGTGAATATAAAATGACGTGTATGGTTTTACGAGATCATTCACTTAGTTATGTGCAAAATTTATTACTTAGTTATAGCTTTGAACGGATAATGTGGGATTTCATTTTATTTTTTTATTAGAAACCATATAATAAAAAAACAACTATTGTTACTTATTTAGAAAACGTATAAAAATTTTAACGTAGCGCGACTCGAACCCGCCCCACCT
>DWAO01007034.1:0-10505 GCA_018230605.1 Heliconius congener
CATCAGGTGACCCGCACGCTCGTTTGCCGTGTCTTTTCCATAAAAAAAAAAAGGACATGTATGAAAAGGTTGATGGCAGTGGACAGAGCGAAAGAGATATTCACTACAGCTGGCTATGCAGCGACTTATGTTCTTTCTCTTTTCTGATAAAACTAAAAATAAGCTAAATATTTTAACACAGAGCCTCCATCTTCACTATTTCAGAAGTTGGATACCTCTAATGGATACCTCTTGATGGCAGAGAATATATTGGTATTGTTTCACGAAAACAATAGCTTTAAATATTATATATAACGATATTCTACGACGAAGACTAGACGCCTCTGCTTTGCATGACCGTAATGTAAATAGTGATAGACTTTTATCTTCTTCAACTATGTAGATAATTAGATATGACTAGAGGCTTTTTAGTCCTATAAGAAACACGGTTTTGAAAATGCCTCATCCAATATGAGGCCACATTGTGAAAAACAACATAATCGCCAGCCTCTCGGTGGATCAAAACACGTGCACAGGAGAAAAGAAACCAATGTTATAACATATATTAATAAGCAATAATTATTCCATATTATATTTATATCAGCATATGGTGTATGTAGATCACAATAATGTAACCTAAAGTATTAAAAACTCTCGCACTCACTATAAGTGCACAGTAACTATAAATTAGAACACGAACGCTATTCAGATAATTTAAAAAATACCTTTCGATCAACTAGTGGTAACAATACACTAGTGGTGATCAAAGTTGATCAAAGAAATAATCACATGGTGGAACCTGCCTAAGCCGTAGACCGGTCGTTGGTTCCCACATAACTATGTATGTTATTATAGTTGTTTAACCCATATAACTTATAAATTGCGAAAAATATTTGTAAATCATATACATTAATTGAATTGATGACAGTGGACGAGGCGAAAGAGGTATATAGAGACCGTAGCGGTTAACTCTCCTTTCTCTCTGACTACCCCGCTAGGGATAAAGCGTGAAGCTAGTTTAGTTTTTTTTTTTTGTTGTATATACATTAATGATAATGTGTGATAAGGGTAGACAGATGCAATCTGGGAACCTACTATTAAAACGCTACGTTCCGATTCAGACACTTTCGATCTCCAATTTCCGCCGAATTCTAGAGACATTTCATGTTGAGAGGCGAAACCCAACGCCCTCGCCCTCTGCCTCGTCCCCAGTGAGATTTTAAATATTTTATTTCCGCGAGTAGTAATCGAACCCACAACCTGACGCATCTACAATCGCACGACTGGCCGCAAAGTTCTTTCAATACGCAGTCATAATTATTTCAAGGTGTAAAATTAAGTTTTTATTTTGAGTTATTTTACTCCAAATTTATCTATAATTTATTTATAACACACCATAGTGAAGTAAAATGTTGCTTAACTAGCTCTCTCTGGTTACTGGATAAAACGGGAGGCTGCAAACTTACCTTATCAGAATATTCAGCAACATCCCTCATAGAGCGTGGATACCCTGATACTAAGTAGGTTTTCGCTGTAGGCGCCATCTTCATTTCTAACATCAGTACTTCAGTCACCGTCTTGCTGGATAACGTCCCAAAATCTTGCATATCTAGGGAAAAACCTTTGTTTTTAGGTAAACTTGATCTTTTATACCATAAGTTTATTAAATATTTTTTATTGTTTAATTTGAGGCTGTCGTGGCGCAAAGTGTTTATTTGAAAATGCGACGGTACTAGGTTCGATTCTTGATTCGTTGCGCTAGTAACAAGACAATGTCTCGAAAATTAGACTGCGCGTGGAGAACAAAGTATCTTAACTTTCGGTTCCCTCTGTATGTCTTACTACATGTGGAATACAATAACGAAAAATATATATATATATATATATATATATTATTTTTAATCCAAAAGTCACAGTCTTTTTCCTTTTGTACTTCTTGAAACGTATGTTATTAAATATTACCTACTTATGTAACTATATTGTCAAAGACACTCGAACAATCCCACGCGGGAAGCTCTTCATTATAGAATTAGCTTATTTTCTACAAATATTGTGTCGTAATGGGTTTCCTGTATTATTTGTAGTGATTTGTAATTTATAATTTTCATAATGTATGTCATTTATACGACGTCATTAACTGTTTTATATTTAGACGGTAGTTTTTTTTTTATATTTTTTCAATAGGAAACAGACGAACGTTAGATCGATATGGTGACTTGTATAATATATACTGGTTGGTTTTAATTCTATACAAGAATAACAAAATGGTGCCTTTCTTATAAACTATAAATATAAATAAGCTTGTTGTTATTTTTTCTATGGAATATCTATAAATCTTAACTTTTGAATTTTTTCCTAGATTTGTATTGTCACTTCGTGCCTTTCATAGTTAGGTCCATGGAATACCCTACGTATTTTTGAACTTGGACGGTAAACAAGAGGCGCGGGTTCGAATTCAATTCCTATAAGTTTTGTAGCTTCATGCTCTATCCTGCACATATCACCAAATTGTCGAAACATTGCGTATCAAATAATGAAAAACAAACATTTACAACAACAACAACGTTGTATCAAGAGCGAGGAAATGAAAAGCAATTCATTACTCTGACTGGGAACCAAACCCACAATCATCATCATTTACAGTCAGATTCTACGCCACGACTGCCTTGAAATATTTTCTTAGGGTTTATTTTTTTATATTAGTATTTTCATTTCTTCGCTCTGAAAACGTGGTAAAGTTGCTCCGTTGAGTTCCGCAACTCAACATGCAATGCTTCCGGGATTCTTCGGAAGGTCTGTAAAGGAGTGTATCAACACCTCTTTGTGGCAAGATCTGCCCACCCTGCTTTACGTGATTTACTGCGTGATTAATGAAAAAATCTTACCATTCCCAATAGCGTATTGCTGTAGCAGATCAGTCATATTGATATGAACCACCCCACGTCTTTCCTGCATCAGGTTGTCGCAATGGGTCACCTTGCCGCTGCCGGGACCCCCTGCAAAAGTACCTACATTGGTAAAAATTTAATGACTGCTCGGGGAGAAGGCTATTCGATTAATATACCTACTATATAAATTTGTGTTACGTTTCACTTTGTATTCCGTTATATATCATGTTTTTTTATATATGTATATTTAATACATTTGAAATTTATTAAATAAATATTATATTATAAATATATTTCATCTACCTTTATAAAACATAAATAAAAAAATGTTTAAAAATAGCTTTCTAGTAACTTACTAGAACTGAAGTCGTAATCCAAATTTCAACTCAATCGCACACTGGGAAGTGAATTATTTTTATTATAATAATTTACTGAATTTGCAAGTTTTCAGTTGTTACACGTTATATTACGTATTACAAAGTTATATTACATAAAAGCTTGTTAAATAAAACCTTAGTTTCTAAGTAACTGTTGTACAACAGAGAGATGAATTTATTGGACAGAGAGTTAGTAAGGACTAAGAAGTAGAACGTGTAGTGAAGCACTAATAGTAAGGATTTTTTCAGTTTACTATGGGAACTTTACATATGTAATTTTCCATTTTAAATCTCACAAAAAAAAACGATACCAGTCGTAGCGCTGGGGCACAAGCGTGAAATGAAATTTTTAATGTTTTAATTTTGTCACTCTGGTAACGAGGCATAGCGCGGCGTTGTATGCCGCCACGCAGCACTCAGTCTCCAGATAAGAGCTGTACGTTATCGAACTACGATCAACTAGTCATCGACCATGCAGTTAGAGTTTTACGATTATTCTTACTTTTGCTTGTTTTCTTTCCGAGACACTGAACAATGTACAAAAGTTCAAACACCTTACTTCAGGGCGGCCACGACTTGTCCACCGTATAACCAAATAACATTACCCAAAACAAATATAACAGGCACACTGGGCGGCTCGAACTTGACGTGGCTGGAGTTCTGCATTGGGAACGGCACGCCGGACGGTGTGGCGGGCCACGTGCTCTCGCGTCGGCTACGATCGCCACCCGTCTCGATTTCTTCATTATTTTGTTCTATTTAAATTGGTAAAATTGTTAATTGTGAGACCCTCGTGACACAGTGGATCGGCATTGGACTGTAAATGCGATGCGATTTAAATAGTTTAACTATATAGTCCCATTTTCGAAAGCTACTCCTCAAAGGCAGCGTATAACGAATATCAAATTTACTTTATATATATATATATATATATTTATTTTCTTTTTTGACATTCTAATATGATCGATAAACATTAACACTATATAATATTTTTGTTTATCGTATATGTTAAGTAAATAATAATATATGATAAGGTTTTTTATAATTCATGTACGATCTGTGTTGAAAGTTTGAAACGCTTGGTTTGGCAAACAATTATTGACAAATACTATTATTACAAATACGACACACAGAAAAATATTTTTTTGTAATACCATGCAAACTTTTATTTCTATCATTTTATCAGGAATTAAAGTAGATATTTAATATTTTTTCTTTATAAAAACGGAAAGTTCTATAATTCGCACAATTGGTATAGAAATGATAGTATAGTTACTTTTTTTAAAAGTTCGGTAATTAGAGAGATATTTAAATTTGCAAACGTTGGATGCACGGTAACGGCAAATATATAAATAAAAAGAAATTTTTCTATGTTATGTAAATCTTGAATTGTAAACAATTTGTTATTAAACATTAAATTTTAATATGTCCTTAGTTTGTATTTAAGTATTTTTATAGCCTAATATATATTCTATATTGCTATATTCGGCCCATAGCAGGGTAGGCAGAAGGAACCTGGGAGTCTAGTGGTGAGAAACACTTCGTTCTCATTAAGACACATTGAAATCGCTTTGCATGTTCAGTGGCTCAACACCGTGATTTGACGGTACCTAGGGCGAGAAAATATTAAATATGACCTCAGAGTGAGAAATAAACTCGCAACCGTTGCATTTACAGTCGCACGCTTGTACCCCGGCGCCACGACGCCTTCAAGTTTGCATAATGTTTAAAAAAATGTATTTATGTTTGTTTCTTTTCATAATAAGCTGCCTAATTATTTCATCTTTTAAAATAATAGCATTACGTTTTTAAATAAATTGGAAATTAATGTTAGGATCAGTTGTATAAAATTAGATTGGCGCCCAACGTGGGACGCGCACTTACCAGTGTCTAAACAGATGCCCATAGTTCCATGAAGCTAAATATATTTTATTTTTTTCCTTTAACAAAACTAAAATCGTCCTTATAAAGCTTAACCTTATATTGGCACTTATTACAAAAATATATCAAAAACGGTACAGTGTGTGGACAGTGGTCACACGTATTTAATTGTTCATCGATTGAAGGACACGACCTTCGCATGGGACATTACAAACAAAACATAAAAATTGTTCGGTTCAAATAAAATAAAATAGATTAACTCATCTTAGTTGAATTTAACTGATTTAACCGATTTAACTCTGGTTATTCGAAAGTTGTGTCTACGGGAGAGCATTTCTGCCGGCGATTTAAATCGGGGGCACATCGCGGGCCGACCGCTCTGGAGCAAGTTTGACGCGCGACTGAATTAACACTACCTTCTTGATAGTCGACACCTTCATGTGTTGCCATCCCTTTTAAATTAACACGAAATATACATGAAAAAAAGAGACAGTAAACACTTTAAATAATTTAATCGAGACCACACTGAATGAACGAGTGTAAAATTACAGTAAAAATGCAAGGGCTCATGCAACAAAATGAGTAATGCTATGTTTACTTAAGGTTAAGTTGCAGGACTATTAGGGTCAACCATTTAATTTTTCAGTGGCACCCATGGCCGTATATAAGTTATTCAAATGTTACACACACGATAATTGATATGTTTAGAAGTTACCGAGTTTCTGAGAATTGTAACGTCGTGTGCCCAATGTGTGCTATCGTGTAATTACCAAACCTATAGTTAGGAAAGTTTTACATATTGTGTTTAAAACATGAATGATACTTAATTATGTATTCAATATTCGTCACTCGGTTTCTAGTAGGGACGACATTTTTTTTGTATTGTCATGATGATTCGATTTATTATATTTCTGTTCTGTATTTTAGTTTCCTCGCTTTGGCAACGAAAGAAAAATAGAAAGACGACGACGACGACGAAAGAAAAGGTTGAGTTCCGCCACACAACGCGAAATGCATCTAGGACTCGTCGGAAAGTGGAGAACGAAACTATCTCAATGTGAACGAAATGTCTTAAGGTTTCCGGGATCTAGAGTTAAAAATACATTAACTTAAATTCAATAATCTGCCAGAGGGAAATGGCTTGAAGTCATAAGTGATTTAAGGCATATATTCACAAATGTCATAATTACAAAATATGATATACAGTACTTTTTATGAAAAATGGCTTAGCCCAATTTCCTTGTAGCAGCGCGGGTAAAAATAATGTCAAGACACTAAGTTCTTTGAGTTTTACCCGAATTTGTGATATTGCAGCGCTTCGCTTTAACTCGAGTAGAGAAATGAAAATAATTCATTCCCTCAAGTGGAGGTTGAACGCACAACCATCGTGTTTGTAATCGGACCCTATCCTGACTAGGTAATCTCTCAATTATTGTTTATCTGCGGTAAACGATTATTTAATTCGTTCCTTGATGGTAGGCGTTTCTCAAATATATTCATGGATTTCTGTATTTTATTATATGAATATTGATCAGTAATTTTATAAATATTTATAAGACAGCAATAAAAAAAATACATTGTATATAAAACTGTCATTTATTAATGTAACATTAATTGCTTTATAACTTGTGCATGTAGAGATTCACATTTCTTACAAATATATAACAAATAAGTACAGATGTATGCAAAGTTTTCATTTTGTTTTATACCATTTAAACAACACCGTGATAAGCAGAAAGAGAAAAAAGATATTTTGATTAATGTTCGATCAAAACTAGATGACTTTGATAGCTTAAACTATCCAAAATATCGATTTTATTTAAACTATATCAATTAAAACAATAAAAATGTCAAAAAGACAAAAATAAAAAAAAACGTATTCGATTAACAATGTAACTAATTTATCTTAATATTTTCACGACGTTATTTAAATAGATCACAAACAGATGAGTAAGTACAGATTAAATAATAATATAAATAAATAACTATGAGTGTGTATATTTTTTTAATCACCTTAGGCCACTGATTTTAACAATATCGATACTTGATCTCGAAAATTTTTACAAGGAAGTAAATAAGAACAGGACTTTTTATATAATTCATTGTCAATAGTCACAGTACAATTGTATGTGCTTATTTTGTTTCATACTATTATATACAAAAAATACTTTTTCTTTATAGCCGACAGATATACAAAACAACAAATTTACTTTAAACCACAAAACTATTTTATATAGTTGTAATATAATGTATAGTTTTCTAGATGTTCAGACATATTTTGCATACTAAGAAGTTAAAAGATTAACATTAAAAAAATAATAAAAAAGATAGTACAAACTGTCGCGCTTTAATTGTCTCAACGTCAAAATATATATATTTTATTTTAAACGTAGACAAAGAATAGAGAACAGGATACAACAAATTACAATTAAGTATAAATTCCATTCTAAAGAGTGACAGTGTCACAAAATCAGGTCCGATTATCATCGACATATTTAAAAACGAGGATAATATTATAAAATATTAGCATTAATTGTAAAATCAATTGAGCTATAACAGTAAAATAATATCTTAATACAAAATTAGAGTGGAAGAACAGTTACAAGTCTATTAAATGCGCATTAAATAATTAGAATAAAGATAAAAATTATTATATTTTACTACTTATCTAATATTTATTGTAACAATTTTCATATAATCGAGATTTTTTTTCATAAAGTTTTAACAAATATTACTAACTACAGGTTAATTAAGTCAGTTTTAAAATTGCACAGATTAAATAGTTTATTGTTTTATGTAAACTGTAAATATATACATATATTGCATTTCCATAAAATAAATTAAGGAAAACGTTATATCTATGTACGATAGGCCGTTATTATAATTGTTATTCAATTTCTTGGTAAGTAATATTATATCGATTAACTCATGAAAGTTAAAGATTAAAAAAAGTAGAAGCGTGTTATGTAAAAAATAATTTATCATTATTATTCATTAGTAGAAGCGAAAGCAATGATGTAAGTAAAAAATGTAAGTAAAACCGTTCAGAAAATTTATGTTTTTATTTCTTAAGCAATAAAATAAAAAATCGATTCTGTTTTTATGCAGTAACGACCCTAATTAGTCCATCAATTTTAAACGATAAAAAATAACGTTTGCATTACAAATTAATGACTTTAAAAATATAATAAGATAATTAAATAACTTTTCAGTGGAGACATATACATCGACATTTTGATAATAATCAAAAAATATATTCGTTGTCCTATAAATGAGATTTGAATTGCTTTTACATTTATATTATATGCTTGTAAAATTGTTCCTTTTTTATTTTCTTAAACACATCAATCTATACAATCTAATTATCCAAGGATTTCTTTAATTTCAAATAAAATACGTAAAATGATAATTGAGTTCGGTTTTTGTTTCAGCTATCTGTGGGTCAATGATAGATTCAAATAAAATCATTAAGGAGAATCATAAAATAAATTCGTTAAAAATATAAAACTGTCATAGTATTCGTTAGTCCTGCGATTTAAAAATGAAAACAAAAAAAATAAACAAAATAGTATATAGATACTCACGGAGGTTACTAACATGACAAAACGTGGCGTTGAGTTCCACCAATCAAGACTAGGTTGCCTTAGCTTAGTTTGCTTTACACGATATACTGAGATAGAATAGGTAAGATAAAAAAAGAAAAATATAATTAATACAATAAAAAAAGACTTGGCTCCTTAAACAAAAGTAATAGTCAAAATAATAAAAAAACAGAACATATAACAAATGTATACGCCAATGTCTTTTTAATTCCCTGTCACAATACAAAATATACACATAAATTAATTGGTTCTTTAAGTTAGTTTTATTATAAATTATCTTAGAACTATCTGGAATGTTTCTACCACATACAAAACTACGTGTGTTACGATTCTACAATACCCATGGAGGTACTCGCCATTTTTTATTTCTTTTTACAAGATGAAAGTAAAATTACATACCAATTTGCTTCTGAACATTCATCCATCTTTAATATTTTCAATGTATGATGCATGCATGTATTGAATATAGAAAAATATTTTAGGAAACGTATAATAATTTTAATGATTTGGGTATGACTTGAACATTGGCTTCTTAGACGGACGATTTTAAGGCTTAATGCGTTCAAATTTTTTAACGTTTTCTAAAATATTATTCAATCATCGGTAAACAAACTCCATTTCCGTCGTATTATCTCGTATAAGAACACTTGTGCAACACTATTAGGATAAAATGTTTTAGAAAACATAACGCGACTCCAACTCGCGCCTCTTAGAAGCCAACCGTTCGAGAGGCCCAGGTTTGAGTCCCACTATATATATTTTGTTGTAAATTTCCTAAAACATTAAAAAAAATCACAAAAAAAAGAACTTCATTTCGGTCGTATCTTTTCATAGAAAAACACTTGCGCCACACTATTGGGCTCTCTCAACAGAATTTTTTTCTTCACAAACTTAAAATGTTCTAACGCAAATTCATATAAATCATTTTCCATTTTCCATACACTTGACTGCTGTATTTTTTCTATCGTACGCTGCGAGGGGTCTATCTTGGAGCTTGTTTGTCTTAAATGTGATTTATTACTATTGAGATAATGTTCGGTTGCTCCTTTGAATAAGCGTGGAAGACTCGCTTCTAAAACCGATATGAAATCGAGCATTTCTTCAGTCACTCCTACTACAAGATAGTGATTTACTAAGTTGTGTTTCGCTTGCTGTAAGGCCCAAGGGCTGCCGGGTTTCCTGAAAAAACATAATATAGAAGCCGTTTAAACCATTTCCTGCAAAATCCACAACTTTTCGAGATACCCTGCTTTACATATCTCCACTTACAAGTATAGTGTAGGCAAAGATAACCAGGTGTTAAGGCCTATTTCAGACCAATTTTATAATATTCTGTGCTAATTGGAGCCACAACGCGACACATTGTCTAACCAATATGAGAAAATTAAAATAATTGAAGTATACTTATTACGCCGAACTAGGATCGAATCCCGCGGCAGAGTAGATAAGAAAACCTATGTGCGAGAACACTCTATTTGTATTATTGTCATATAAATTAAAAATGTATGTTGTGTAACAAAATGTTTTCTTACCAGCACTCGGCAGCGTGTCCACAGAAAAATGGCACCTGTAGCCACATATTATTCGGATCACAATCTGGCTGGCTTTTTTCAACACATTCATCAAATGTCTGAAAAAAAAAAAGTTTAATTACGGTATTTTATTTCCTACTTTACCGATGAGCTAAAACAGCCTTAATTTATTTTATACTCCATTGATTATTTTATATATATATATATATATTTTTATGGAAAAGACACGGCAAACGAGCGTGCGGG
>DWAO01007035.1:0-10503 GCA_018230605.1 Heliconius congener
TAACACTAGGTTCCCTCTGACTATCCTGCTGTGTGCGGGATACAGCGTGAAGCTGAAATTTGTTAACTAACTGTTTAATAAATTACACAATGACAAGCGTGCAAATGTAAACGTGACAAGTTGTGGGTTCGATTCCTACCTTTGGTAACTCATAATCTTAAATTAACTCTGTCATTTAACACGCAATGCCTATGAATTGAGCTAAAAATGAGGAACTGAATTATCCTAATGGAAACGAAATGACTTAGCACTATGTTCCCAGGTTCCCTTGCCTATCCCGCTACACGCGAGATACAGTGAGAAATAAAAAAAAAGTACGAAACACAACATTCGGTCATTGATTATTAGCGTAGAAGCTAAAGTAACTAAATGTCATGGAGTGTAAAACGGTTCTCATGTCACGTATTCGGAATTAATTAGTCCCTAATTGTAATTTACTATCCTTAGAACCGCGTTTGCGCCCACGACTTTGTCGTTAAACTCAAACTTTGGACAAACAACAACAGAAGTACTAAATAACAAACCATTTTTTTTTATAATATAAACATATTACTACGTTTCACCAGGGTTCAGCTGGTTGAAACAGCTTCATATTTTTTTCCCATATAGCAGGGTAGTTAAAGGGAACCTGGTGTTACGGCATTCCATTCACCAGAGCAAGAAAATTAAAATAATTATAATCGTTTCCCCAAAGGGGATCGAACCCGCAACGATCACTTTTTTATAATCAGATTCTGCCCATTTCCGCTATGATTGCTTGGCAGAAAAGAATTAGTGTATTATATTTATAGTTTGAAATATCTAAGCGCAAATCAAAGGAACTTCTCTTTAATTGACTTTGTAATATGTTAAGATATATAAAATTGAAGTATTATGTGATGACAGATCTTTTTTTTTGTTTTTTTCTCGTGAAGCAATCCTTTTACGGATACCGGCCCGAGTAGGGACTCGAGCGGGTTATGTGAGGCTCGCGGACCGGCAGATGGCAGGCCGTCCGAATAACCCACTAATACCTCACGGTGCTCCTCCTCGACCGCCATCGTGATGGCAGCTCTAGGTTAGCCTCATAGCAGGTTTATTTTTCAAGTTTCATTCACATCAAATCAATGTTTCAGGTCAAATTAAAACACTAAATTTGATAAGCACTTAATAAGAGAGGTTATTCTCGTATTGCACCTCAAAGGGTGGACGGAGAGTGAAATATTTCAACCATGACATCGTCGATTATTACGGTTTTCAATAGGTCTGGAATTTGTATCTTATTGATCTCTCTTCATCAATATCAATATATTCGAAACATTACGTGTTAAGTGGCGATATGCAAGGTAACAGAGTGTTCAACTATTGTACGCGGGATAAAGCGTGAAAGTAAATAAAATCAGAAAATAACTAATATCCTATTCCCCACATAATAAAATAACCCAAACCAAAGCTTAATTAGTTTTTACCATATTAAACAAGGGTTAATACGCATTAAACGTTGTTTCCGTTCCAGTGACGCAAAAACTGACCAAACAACAATTGGTTAGTGTATTGTACATGAAATTTATAATATTATGCGCGATAACAATATTTGACTCACAGGTAGACGAATGTAAACGCGACAGGTTTTGGGTTCGATTCCCACTCGCTCTGGTGACGAGGCAAAGCGCGGCGTTTAGTTCCGTAACTGAACACACAATGCCTCTAAAATTGAACGTACAGTGGGGAAAGGAAATGATTTACATTTTTTATTTACATTAAGAATTAAAATTTCAGCTAATTTAATAAAACCATTATTTAGTAGCAATTTTATCCGAAAACACATTTTATGTTGATATAACTTTTTAAATTTTTATACTTTTTATTTTATTAATAAAAAAAAAAATAACTTATTTAAATAAAAAAAAATCTAATGGTGGTTCAAAATACATTAGTGAAAACGGAATTTCATTTGGTACACCGCTCCTAAGTATAGGCGTGCACAAACGCCCAGACAAGAAACACAGACAGAAAAATAATAAATATTATTGGTTTGGATTCTTTTTTAACGTTCTGACCACTAAGCCATACGTTCTCATCAAGCTACGTTGAAATTTGTATACGCTTGTTACAACTTATTTATATTGTTAGCATCTCTGTAGGGAGAGTTTTACAAATTTCCGCTACCCAAAGATAATTACTAAGAATTATCGTTTGACAAGAGAGAATACTATTTTTTAAATATTTTTAAACATTTTTTAAAGTGTTATTCCACACTTAGGAAAGAAAAATACCTATTTAAAAAACGTATAAAAATTGGAACGTAGTGGGACTCGAACCTCATATATCTCCTACGAACAGCCAGTATACAGTTACAATTTTATTATAGCTGTAAATAAAATTACGCTAAAAAGTTATCATTTTTCTGAACAGCATGTCCCGTAAGTTGCTTCTTATAGGAAGCAACTACTACTTAAAACCAATAAAAAATTCTTAAGATCAATCAATCAGAGTATTCTAATAACAGCTATTACAATAATAAAAAAGAATTGAGCTATTTTTGTCGGCATCAAGTCTTTAGTCGTAAAAAATTCAAATTCTTCCGAAGACCAGGTGTGACAAACCAATCACAATAAGATACAATACAAGATTCAATCTCCATTACAAATTTTTGTAAGCTACTGTTTTTTTTAAAGAAACGTTTACGCTTCGAGATGAAGAATGTTTTTGTGGGATCGGATCAAATAATAAATCATCGTCACGGCCAAGTCCTGACATTTTAACAGGGACATAAAAGAACAGGGCTTCCTTAATATTATTCGTCCGGAATCTGGGAAGGAAATTACAACAGAATTGACTGTCAATTTTTTTTCTAATTAAATAGACGCAAGCACTTTGATCGTGTAATATGAATTAATTTGAAAAGGAAGTTTGGTTTGGTATATTATGATAATTTTTAGTTTTCTTCAGTTAATATTGTTTAGCTGTAAGATGTGAATTTGAATGTACAAAAAACAGTATGAGTCGGATTCATCCACCGAGGCTTTCGTAATAATTTCAGGATTGTAGGTCATCGGGAAGTACTTATAAAAGTTTGTAATGATTTGTGAAACACCTATAAAAAATCACATTTCAGGTTTTATCGTTATTCGTATCGTAATTTCTTACTTAGTGCGAAATTTTACAACTCTAGGCTCACATCCATACATCTATCCATCCATCATCCTATAGGTTTCATAAAAAGTACAGAAAAATCTATGCAAAAAATGACCATATTCTTTGATTGCGCTGCGATACGTAAATTATTGATACATACTAGTATCTATAATTCAGGATCTTTAGAATGGCAGGAGAACACAGTGTTCAAAAATTTGGTTTTATTTGTCCACCCTGGTATATGCAAGAGATAGACTAGACTCTAGTTAAAAAAAAATAGTCAAATCTTTTTATAAAATTTATAAAATAGAAATTTTTCACCTGTCGTATATCATCTACAGTATAAATAGATAAGTTAACATTTAAAAATGCACGCGTCATTACTAATATCGCTGACATAATTTATAGCCAGAATATAGTCGCCTA
Organism: Heliconius congener; assembly: GCA_018230605.1. NCBI lineage: Eukaryota > Metazoa > Arthropoda > Insecta > Lepidoptera > Nymphalidae > Heliconius > Heliconius congener. The sequence continues at coordinate 3,544 of DWAO01007035.1, forward strand.
AAATTTATATTTGGTATCTCGTGATGCATACACGATGTTCATAAAGCAGCGGCCAGGGTTGCCAACCGTCCAGATATTGCTAGGACAGTCCTGATTTTAATAACATATTTGAAAGTATAGTATATTGATAGTCTATTATTTAATGGTAACTTTTAATTATACTTGACTAATAACAATTTTGGTTAAAAGTTATACTATGTTAATGAAAAAATATTTAGTTTATAAAGATACCAGAATTACCTACTAAAAGTTAAAACTTAAAAGATTGGTTTTTTTAACGATGGGTTTAAAAAAATGTATAATTTGTTTCTGAATGTCTTAATTTTTTTTTGTCATAAATGTGGTAGCCCTGATAGCGGGACAAAAATTAAAGCGACATGATGTAATGTTCACTTTAGTGTGCGCGTAATGCATACTTACTAGATACGGTATATTTTTATACATATTATAATTTTATGAAGACATTTTTGCTTCTTGATTTACTATATGTTTTTTTTTTTATTTGAAATATAAATTTCTATTATTTTATAAATGTATTTTGATTTAGTTTTACTAATAAACGTGATGACCATGACCATTTCAATAGGAACCTTACTTCATAAATTAGAAAGAAAAAAACACTTTTTTTTAAATTGGACATAAGGTATATAGATTAATCACATTTTATTACAATTATAATGATGTCCTTAATATATTTTTAGATCTGTACTTATTAACATTTACTTACACTGATTATCAACACACACATAATTTATAATTTATACATTAACTCGATTTATATGCATTGCGCAAGAAATCTGTTAACGATTAACATGAACGAGGATTGCATTAAACATGCCTGTATTTTCTGATAAACTCCATGTAAATTGTGGGCGTAAATGGAGTACCAAGGAAGCTACACTTCCGTTCCCCACTCTCAGCCGAATTCTGTAGGCGTTGCGTGTTGAGTAGCGGAAACCAACGCCACGTTTTGTCTCGACACCAGAGGGAAGAAATGAAAATGGAATAGAACTCACAACCCGTCGCGTTTGTTTAATTATACTCTTGTACCGCTGCGCCATGACTGGAAATAATAAGTATAAGTAGGTATAGTTTTTAAATAAATGACAATAATGGCAATATCGCGCGTCAAATCTGGTCCAGTAGCATCTCAACCAGTTTCCAATCTCAACAAACAGATAAAGAGCTAAGATACCTTAATCAAACATCGACCTTGGCTGAGCAACGTCAGCAACTATATATGCAGATGAGATTTTTGTAGCGTAGATAAGACAGGCGTCTTCACAATATATAAAAAGAATTTACTTTTTTTTCAGCTACACGTAACTCCCAAATATATCTTCTTAGCTACGATGAAAGAGTTTTTTTTCATGTCAATCCATACAACATAACAGTATCTAATTTCTTCCATTGCAGAAGGCAAAACGCAGCGTTAAGTTCCTCCATACAAAAAGCAAAGTACCAACTCGGACTAAACAATACAAAACAATAAAGTGTCTTGACATCTACCTCTGATGAAACTGATGTGAAGTGATAAGTAGATAAATATAGAGAATACTCTATATTTATCATCACATAATACGAACAATATTAATAGTGTAAGGGTGTGGGTATTTCTTTTCTGCTTCACGTATCCCACATACAGCAGGGTAGGCAAAGAAAAACTAGCGTTAAGTGCCTCCGTTCTCCACTTTCTACCGAATTTTGGAGTCATTGAGTAATGAGTGTCAGAACTCAAGCCGCGCTTTGCCACGACACCAGAAATTAAAATTTAAAATTTTAATTTGTACATATTTCATTTTCTCAACTGAGAATCGAATACAAACCTGTCGCGTTTACAATCTGTCGCTTGCACCCCTAAGCCACGACTGGCCTGGTGTGTAGGTATTAAGAAATCAAATTGCTTTTTACGTACAGTAGGTTGGCTTTGAATAACGCTAGCTAATAATAAATAACCGCATCGACTGCACGTGTGACTCACATGATTAATATCTTAGTAGCTGCTTTAAGGTTGGCTAAATTTTGATTTTCTTTAGGCTCTTTTGCGTAATTAGATGGCGAGAATCGCGCGCTATGATTAATCACTACACCATAGGCTAGGTCAGTAAGCAGAACGAATAAATAATTGGTTATTTTAAATATATATATTTTTCAGTTTTACGCTGTACGCGTACGCATGTGGGAACATGTAGCAGGGTAGACAGAGGGAACCTAGTGTTAAGACACTCTTTTCTCCCCTCTCCGTTGAATTCTGGAAGCATTGCGTGTTGAGATTTATTAAATTTGGCTTTGACTTTGATTTAATTTCTTCGAGTGGGAATCGAAGCCACAATCTGTCACGTTTACACATACATGTTTATGCCCCTGTGCCACGAATTAGTAACACACATATATAAATATATATATCTCCAGAATTCAGCAGAGAGTGGTGAACGGAGTATCTTAACACTAGGTTCCCTCTGCCTTCCCTGATACATGATTAAAAAAACATCAGTCCTGGATATCATTTTGCTACATAGGAAATATTTAATATTCCATACTAGTTCTGAGGCTTTGTGGTTATATTTGCATATGGTTGCAAACCACCAAACGTGACTCCATGTTTACTTCATCATACATGCATGTTACAAAAACATCTAATTTTGAATTAATGATTCCATCATTAACGGACATGCGGTTGTGGAAATGGTTGTAATATAAAAGTTTAAAGATAAATATCTTTTATTTTTTATTTATATCTCTTTAAGCTTTGTGTTTTTAGGGTTCCGTACCTCGAAAGAAAAAAAACTAAACTTTTATAGGGTCACTTGGATGCCCGTTCGTCCGTCTGTCAATACCCTTTCTCTCAAGAAGGCGTGGAGATATCAAGCTGTCCCTGCCACTGTATAGCACAGATTAAGGAAAAATTGAGAAGAGTAAATAATTATAGATATTTCATAAAAAAAAAAAACACTGCAAACATAATTGCAGTGCATATGCCCGCAAACTTATATTTATCAACTTTTATATAAGTTGTACTTCCCGTTGACCTACAAATTAGTACGGAACCCTCGGTAGCAGTACAACCCGCCTTAACCGTTTTTTTTTGTATTTATACGGATAAAAATTTCCCAGACCTATTATAGTAAAAATATTATGTTCTTCTCTTCCTGATAGTTTTAATTTAAAAAATCAAATGGGAATCAAACCTGCAACCACCGCTTGCACAGTCAGATATTTATCAGTCGTATTTTTTCTTACAGACCAATATCGATCCACATACACATAGAACGAGAGCATCGAATTTTAATAAAGAAATCAATACAAAATGCAGAAATGCGCTATATTACAATCGATTCAGTTCAAATTAAACTTTCTCGCGACGCACAATATATTGCCTGTGAGAAACACACCATATGACGAATCGCCTACAGGCAGTATGCAAATAAATATTCTAGTTTGCAATTTACACAAATGGACATGTAGATCTGAAAGATAAAATGTTTTTGTTTGTTCGGGCATACTTTTTCATTATTTTAATAATAAGATTTAACGTTCTGCTAGTTTATTTAACAATTATATTTTAGGTCAGTTGTGGCACAGGAGTATAGACGTGCGACTGTAAAAGCCACAGGTTGTGGGTTTGAATCCCGATTTAAATTTTCATTTCCATTAAGGAGGTGAAGTAGCGGCGTTGAGTTCCGTCACTCAACACGCAATGCTTTCACACTAGATTACCAGGTTCCCTCACCTACCCTGATGTAAACAGCATGAAACAGCATGAAGTGAAAGAAAAATATATTCTAATCTCATACAACATTATTAAGTAACTGTAGGATATTTTTAAGTATTTACTACTCAAGCAACATATTAGATATTTTTTTTCAAAAATAAATATTCAGTCATCGCTTGTCAACATCATAGTTGCACGAGTTCTTGTTGGAGTGAAAAAAAAATAATTGTGTGTTCGATTCTCGCTTGAGAAAGTGTTTATTACTGGTATTACTAGTAAGTTTTACTGGTAAGGCAAAACGCAGTATAATGAGTTGAAATTCAAATAATCGTTAAAAATCTCAAGTTAAGTACTACTCAAGAGATTTACGGATTATAAAGACAATATAAATCCAAGGTTTCATCGAATAGGTGTAGCTACTTCGACTATGATTTATAACAGCCCGGAGTCAAAATCAATGAATCAATTTGTAACATTATTAATTAAAAGTTTTATTCCTTGCCCAATTTTCTTTCTCAATCTTCAAATATAAATAAAAAATTGTTTGACTAAGCGTTTAGTCATTAGTCATGTTCTTGGATATCGTGATAAGATATTGTTAGATTCATCTTAGCTCTCTTAGATCATAGCGCAGAGTTACCACTACGGTCGGGCCCTTTGTCATTGGATATTGGTTCGATTCCTATTCAGTAAATGATATATTAAACATTTTCATCTTTTACTTTGATAGCAAGACAAAACGCGGCGTTGAGTTCCGTCACTCCACACGCAATACCTCCTAAATTCGACGGACAGAAGGTAACGGTAATATATTAATATGAATTGTGTATCATAACGCTAGGTTCCCAGGTTCCCTCTGCGTACCCTGATTTGTGCAGGATACAGCATGAAGCTAAATTAATAAAATATTAGATTTATCTTGAGCAGATCAAGAAACGCAAGAATCTTGCATTATAATATAAAGGTTTTCTGGGTGGTCCATAGTTAAGTTGCGCTTTCTATCATTATCTTCAACATGTATAATTTACCCAACGTTAAATGTTGCGTTTAAATGATTATTAGGTAGGGAAGACGTTTTCTAGGCTGGTGGTCGTGTGTTTGTTTTTTTTTACATTTCTGATATTATGAAGTAGTTTTAATTTTTGCTTTACACTGTATTCCGCATCTAGGAGGGAAGGCAGCGTGAACCTGGGAACCTAGTGTTAAAATATTCCGTTCCCATTTAGATACTTTTGTTCTCCACTTTCCGCCGAATTCTGGAGGTAATGCATGTTGAGTGACAAAATTCAACGTCGCGCCTTTGCCTCGTCACCAGGTTGACCTGTGTTGCCAAATAAGTTATTACCTTATCATTGGAGAGTAACGATAAGGGTTTTCTTTAAATTTAGTGTGTAATTCCCACTCGAGGAAAGGAATATTTAATATTTCGATCTGGTGTCGAGGTAAAGCGCGTCATTGAATTCCGCAGCTCAATACGGAGAGGATTGACAGAATCCGCCTCTTAAAACGGAGTGCCTACTGTCTACTGTGAGTACCCGCGGAATACAGCGTGAAGCTAAAAATATATAAAAAGCAAATAATAAAAAACTACTTTCACAATCACACACAATCTCCATATCTATAAATTTATTTATTTAATTAAAAATATCTATATATCTATAAATAAATCATACTACAAAGTTAAATTGCATCGTACAAGGGCTAAATCTAATATTACACTTTTTAGAAAATATCGAACCAAAATATAACTTTTATATGTTAGTTTTCTCGATATTGTTATTACGATTGATGCAAATAGCCTATTATTAATTCTAAACGGCTATAACTAAATCGCCCACCGTTTTATAGCTTCCGAGAATATTGTCTAAGATTTATAACTTGATGAGTCAATATTCAGTCTGCAAATACTTATTTATGATAGTGATAGTGATGATAGAAAGAAATGAACTGTGGAAATATTGAAAAAAAAAAAATTCTGTGTGAATTATTCACACAAAATGTTATGTAAGTTTGTATGTCTTCGTATTTTTCTAGTATTATCCATTTTCATAATAAAACAGAGAAGAGAGAAAGAAAACAGTTTTCGGTAAACTTGGAAATATTGTTTTTGTATACCTTACATTTTAAAGTGTTAAAAAAATTTAAAAAGTAGCTTTCGCCGCGGCTGACTCTGAATGGGAAAGTTAGTTTGAACATTTGATAAAATTAGGATTTGTTTCGTTACTATTCAGTCGTCATTAAATGAAATCTTCATCACAAATATAAAAATAACAGTTTCACATCTTTAAAACTATTTTTTTAATTACACGCTGTATCCTGCTGTACGCTGCACATAAGTAGGAAGAGGAAACCTGGGAACCTAATTAAGAAGGAACCCTAATTAAGATCCGTGTCACGGTCCGTTCTCCATTAGAGTACTTTCATTCCCCACTTTCCGCCGAATTCCTGAGGCATTGACTTGACAGGCCTTGACGGCACTTTTGCAATTAATATAATTATGAAATATTTTATTCCTTGAGGGAATCGAATCCAAAATCGTCGCGCTCACAGTTGCACGCACGTCCCATTTATTTATTAATATAGTGATTGCAATAAAACAAAATCTATCTAATCTAATCTAATGTTACGGAAAGTTTATCAAAATATTTATAACAGTCAAACCTGCATCCAAATCAGTCAAATCGTTCTTAGGAATGCCGTGATTATTTAAACGCACAGACAAACAAACCAAAGCTACAGACAGTGATTAGTTATTTTCTTTCATTGTATGCAAAAAATAAATCTCACTTTCTTAAACGTAAACAAAAAATATTTTAATCTTCGGAAGTTCACATGTTATTTATATACTGTGCATCTCGGGCAGCTTCACGTGCCAGACATTTTTGTAAATTTTTATAAAATAATTTCATTAGATTCTTAACACCAGATTCTTTCTGCCTACACTGCTATATGCGGGATAGAACGTGAAACTAAAAAAATATATAAAAGAACTGAATCTGAAATTTTTGGAATTTTTACAAAACCAACAGTTGCCAGATCACTGTGTTAAAATACTTTGAAAATCACTGACAATTACGTGCGGTACTTGTTGACATTGGAAAAACCCGATCTGCATTACAATGCCAATATTAAAACATCTTAAAAGATAAAAGCATAAATTCTTCGTCTTCTCCAAAAATAAATTCTTTTTTTTTAATCACGCTGTATCCCGCACACAGCAGGGTAGGTAGAGGGAACCTAGTGTTAAG
>DWAO01007036.1:0-10503 GCA_018230605.1 Heliconius congener
AATATAAATTTAAGTAAATATTTCATCTCCTCGAGTAGGGATCGAACCCACAAGTGTTGGTCGAACCCCCCCTGAAGTTTTGATGTGTATTATTTAAATATGTATATAAATATATTTGTAATCATTACAATTATGTATTCATTATATTTTTAATACTTTTTCATTTTAATAATTTATCTTTTATATTATTTTTAAATGATTCAGTTTTGAAAAAATAAAAATTAAATGTGTCATATCGTGTTAGAATTTTCTAAACATAAAAATTAAATATTTTCAAGTATCTTATATAAAACAAATGAATCTTGACGTTGTAATTTATTAAATATATTATCAAATTCAGAAAGATAAATTGTGATAACCACACACACAGAGTACTCTGTCCCAAATATTATGCAAGAGATGTTTATTCAAAATAATATATTAATTACCAAAACTATAACAAAGTTAGCATATAATTGTGAATTTTCATCGGATTTTCGTACAAACGTGTACAACGGTAAGTATTTGTGGCGTAGATTAATTAATATGACTATAGCGTGTTTTCCCACCGTTGCGATTTGTCTCGGCTCTTAAGCGATATACTTCTACCGGATAATTGCTACGTTTTAGCGAGATGTTAACTTGTTAATATAAATCATAGACTTAGATAGTGTTGTAAATCAATTTTTCTAATCGTAAATTTACTTACGGTATGTTGTTTATACTTCGGTTATATAGGAAAAAAAAATATTTTTTTGGATATTCATACGCGGCTATTTGATACCAAATGAGACATCGATTTACTATGATATCAAATAAAGAATACATCCCACATGAGAGGGTCCTGGCGCAGGGCCAAGCGCGTGTGACTGTAAACGCGACGATTGTGAATTCTCATTCCCATACGAGGGAATTTTCATTTCTTCGCTCTGGTAACGACGAAAAACGTGGTCTAGAGCTGCACCCCCCATCACGTAATGCCTCTAGAATTCGGAGGGAAGTGGGGAACGGAGTATCTTAAGTAAATAAATAGAAATCACAGACCCAGCTCTCTACATCTCTATATACTTTTCTATGCTCTACAATCAAAATTACTGACAAGATTTAGGTTTACGCTGGTGAAATTAAGATTACAATAAAGTTCTAAAGTCCTTTGAATACTTATTCAAGTAACTACTTAGTTAATTCCTATAAACTAATACATATATTATGTTTTGGATAGGTAACTTTATAACAATATATTTGGTATGAGATTCTTATTTTATAACCACTGTGCCTAATCCAAGGTGTCTTTACTAACTTTAAAAGTTGAATCGAAGATTTGAATATTTAGATTTAATAATTATACGTAAAATTGCCCACGACTTTTTTGGAGATTCTTTTCAACAAAATATTCGGGCAATTAATTATTATTTTATACTTTTTTTAACCGTTGCTTAAAAGCATAGCTTACTTAATGGTTTTAGTTTATTAAATACAAATCAATATAAGCATTTAAGCATATATATTTTTCGATTCTTTTTTCTAAGGCTTATTATTATTAATAGGTAAATTAAATTTGGATATAGTACAAGAATATTCTACTACTGTCTCTACTATCATTCACAGATAAAGTATTGAGTAAACATAAAATACAAAACGGCAATTGTTTTTCATTGTTGCAAAACTATTTAATGTTGCCATAACTAAAAAAAAATTATTAACGAATATCTAAGTAAATCTTGTCTTTATATGGCAAGATCCGTCAATATATATGATCTCAACCTCATATCAATGCAATAGCAAGTTGATTAGTAGTCAATTAAGGCTCCCCATAACAGCATCAATAAAAGTATTCGGTGATTCGAAGTATTTTGTTACAATCAATTTCTGACGTCGGCGTTCGTTTGTGGTACAACAAAATGGAGATTTTATTAGCGTACCGAATTTAGTGAGGTCGAATAGGATCGGTCAGCGATTTTTATACATGCTCGGTATATTGGGGTACGTAGGTATGTGAGAATTTACGTAATATCTAGCTCTATTATACATCTTTTCGTTGCACAGAAGCACAAGCGTGCGACTGTAATACAGGCTGTGCGTTCGATTACCACTTGAGGAAATGTTTTGAAATTTAATATTTTCATTTCTTCGTTCTGGTGTCGAGTCTAAGCGCAGTGTTGAGTTCTGTCACTCAATACGCAATGCGTCCAGAATTCGGTAGAGAGTGGGTAGCGGAGTGTCTGAACACTAGGCTCTCCTCCAGCCCTCACTCTATTCTACTACATGCTAGATACAGCGTGAAGCTAAAAAAAATGTATATCATTTCATACAAACAGCCTTTCTAATACATAATACTCAACACCATGTTTAGAACCAATTTGAAAATGGACGTTTCATTAAAACTTTGTAATGAACTTTACAACAGAATAAATCGGTCACGTCACAACACTCGCCGCTAGTACAATTACTACGGAACCCTAAGAGCCGCCGCTGTCTCTCGGGCGTGTCGAAAGGCCACCATAAGAAGCCGAAAGGCAGGTCATTTTATAGTTTATAATTACACCTGATTGCCGCCGTGACTCGATTCGCCGCTACAACGCCCCGGTTGCAATGTTTATTTGGTTTTTATCGTCGTTTTTACAGTTTTTTTTAAAGATTTATATTGTCAATAGAAATTTTCATCTTCTTTTTATTGCTTTTCGAAGTTTCCAACTGTATTATTTGAATATGTAAAACAAAAAAAATCACACTCAACTCGCTACTCTGTTATATGCAGGATACCTGCATATAACAGAGTAGCGAGTTGAGTGTCGGAACTCAACGCCGTGCTTTTGTCTTGATACTAGAGCGAGGAAATTAAAATATTAATAAATAATAATTTACCTGAGTGTAGGGAATCGAATCTACAACAATCACGTTACAGTCACGTTACAATGCCCCAGCGCTACGACAACCCCCAAAGCAATCCTATTAGTACTAAATGCATTAAAACGAGAACCAAGTAGTGGTTTTAGTTTTAATTCTGCGATTAATTGTTTTCGCTTAATGATAATCGTTTAAAAAGTTTTATTATTCAGAAAGACCATTTCAACCATAAAATTATTTTTTGCTTCAATATTGATTCTATCGTTACTTATAACGTTCTCATGAATGAGAATGAATTACCTAAGCCATTAAACAAATACCAAAGTCCAATAATTCCGAACTAAATTCAACTAGCCCAAAAAAGTCACGTCACAAATATGGGAAATCAACATTTATATCAATTACTTAATCAAATTATACAACATATAATTAGCGCTTACCTTAGTCTTGCTACCGCCAATGGAACCCGGTCTTATCGACCCAGTTTCATAGAATCTCGTCAGTATCTTCGATACACATCCATGCGAGACAAGTAACTGCCTGCTGATGTCACACGGTCGTACCCCCAATATGGCAAGTTCGACGATCCGTTTCCGTACGACGTCGGGAAGGGGCCGGCCATTCACAAACACGCCTCCTAGCTGATTCACGCCTGCTTGACCTGAAAAAAGAGATTCCTTTTGAAGATGCGAAAAAAAAATATTTTTATTCCATTGTGTCAGTGTTGCTGTATAATTTAATTAAAGTCAAGTAGTAAGTACTAATATTAGCCTAGGAATTAACTGTCAAAGTCAAATAAGTTTTTTTTATTTCATATAACAGATTAAAGTAATCTGTAAAGACTATGGAAAAAAATACAAAGAAAAATATTATTCTGAAAATAATTCTATGGATTTAACAATAATTTCATGAATATTTACGATTTAAAATGTGTACAAACAAAAACCTAAAACAAAACAATATTTTAGATTAACATGTTACAAACTACTTTTTATATACGACCATTATCATAAATTACTTTCATTGGGTGGATGAAATAATTCTGTCAATCGAAACAAAAGAGCATTGAGTTATTTCGCAGTACACCTGTCCCATTTTGGGCTAATATTTATTTGATTGCCAAATCCAAATGTTACCTGCCTACCTGATAGCTAATTATGAAAAACGTTGTACAAAGATGGAGAGATAGCGGTGACTTTAATTTAGTTCTTTGTTTGCATTTGTGCCGTCTATTTTTTCTATTTTTTATATATATTAAGCTTTTTTTTTTTTTTAAAAAAATCATATTCTGTATTATTCAGGTTATCTAGAGCTTTTACGTGTTTATATTTAGACATAGCGCTAGCTATGAGAACATTGGGTTAACATTGGGTTATAGATTGTTCAGCCAAACTGAGCAAACAAAAATATGATAAAAATCTCCAAAAAAGTTAAATGAACCCATTATATACCCATAAAGTATTATTTGTAAAATCGGACAGCAATTCAAATACTTGAGAAATTTTCAATGATACGAGTATTAAAAGCACTATTGATTGCAAAGTTAATAGAAAAGCAAAAAATGCCTTCACGTTTAATCTTAAACGAACATATAACTGGGTCTAAATAATTAAAACCATATAAAGCTTCATCAAACGGCCGCCTATCAACGTTAATGTTTATCCAGAACAAAAATCAATTTCCTATTACTTCTTTGATTTCAGTGTCGAGTGTGGGATTAAATCCTTTTACCGCTACCGTTAAGATCGTTGTAAAACAATAAAACCGAGCGCGATTTACAACTTTAATGTCATAAAATTAGAGTTGTAATTTGTTCGCAGCAATTTATGTTTATTGCTATTTCTTTCACCGACACTATTTCACGGTTATTGTCATATAGTATCGCCGCTCCCATTTGAACGCTTGCAAATTGCTTCTTTGGTTTACGATTTTTCTCTACTTAAAACTTGTTACGGTTGCTTCGACGGTACTTTACAATTTGTTTTTATTTAAAAGTATTCTTATTACTACTTATACTACTAGTACAGGCTTCACTCGGTATCTCTAGTGGGTTAGTCAAAGAGAACGGAGTGCCAAATACTATTTCTTCTACATTTCAATGCAGCTAAGGCACCATCAGCCCTGTTACCGATTGCAATGCATCTCGCTTTGCTTCGTTACCTGAGCGAGGAAATTCTCAAAGGGGAATCGAACTTACAAACAGTCGCACCACGATTGGCTTCATATTATGAGTCTCATAAGGTATATAAGATATATTGATGATGATTGATGAACCTTTGAAATAAACGTGATTAAAAATAAATAATATTGAGCGATTGAAAGCTTACGTCTAAAGTAAAAAGTAATTAAAATTTAAGCTCACAATTAATTAAGCCCACGACATTTTTAGAAAATGAACAAATAAAAAAAAAAAACGAGTAAGTACTTATACGAAAATAAAAAATATTGAATATAGAAAACTTTTGAAATATAAGAAAGTATAATTAAAATCATCAAAATTTAACACCAGAAATTAAATAAACAAGTAATTAAAATCAACATACAACAATTCAACAAAGTTGCATTATCTAGGCCTTTTATACTTCATTTATAATAAGAACTACGTGCCAACGACCAATGTTTACGACATAGCTTACGAGAAAAGATTCTTAAAGGAGCGGATTGAAGCGTGATCATCGCTAATATGCTCCCAGTTTTACAATCGCGTCGTAAAATGTTATTTAAACGGTTTTTTCTGAACGAATATCGATCGTATATCGTACAGGTTATTGCGGGGTTTACAGCTTGTGACTGATTTTACGACTCCGTCAATTGCTACGGTGTCGGTGTTAGGGAACGGGAGCGGTCGTTTTGGATTCCGCGTATTGACCAAATTGCCAATAAATGACAGCCCTTCAGAAATCTTAATCGATAGAAGTGAGGTATAAAGCTTTGGTTGCTTGTATTGAAATTATATTAGGTATATTATTAAACTGATGATTCCATTCGAGGAAATAAAATATTCAACATTTTCAATTCTTCACGGGCAAGTCAAAGCAAAGCGCGGCGTCGAGTTCCGCAACTTAACACGCAATGCCTCCAGAATGCGTCGAAGCGGAGAGCGTTAACACTCGGCTTCATCAGCCTACCCTGAATATTAATGAACATTTTGCTCTAAGTATTATGAGTGTAAAAATATTAATTTATGAAATTAAAGAAATCATTAATGTCTAAAATTCGGTTAGAAAGTGGTAAGCGGAGTGTCTTGCTACTATGTTTTGTCCACCTGGCAGTGCGGAAAAACGTGTGAAACCACTTTTTTTTTCTTCTAGTCTATGATTTAATGTAAAATATGTAAGCATATTCGACAATTACAAGATAGGCTTAATTGCCATGAGGCAGAAAAAACTTTTAGTGACAAAAATATATATTTTTTACGTTAACAGATAATATATATGTAAGTATATTTAAATGGACATTAATTAATTATATAGATTTTACGTTTAATTACAGCTTTTAATTTCAACTCTGTATAATCACCATTTAATTTTATGTTCCGCATCAGTTGCAAAGTTTTAGGTTTAATTCTTTATTACTTTAGAAAGCTTTTATAGATTTAAAACATAATTATTATATTAATTTGATATCTTTAACAAAAAAATATAATATGTCATGTAGTTGTCAACGTCAAATTTTATTACAGTAAAGTTTATTTTAAACATGGATCGATGTCGTTGTGAAGAATACGCAAATGCTGTAAAGAAATTGAGGTTTTATACAGTTGGTACATTTAAACCTGATATTATAGATAACTACGATAGTAAGTGATAAGTAACATATATTATAATTTATTAACAGTGTTTATTATTCCTTTAGTAGCTCGATGGTGACATGACTCTCCAGTGATTAAAATCAGGATTTAATGTAATAAGACCGTACCATGACCGTGGAAATTACTTGAAAATAATTTATGCTATTTATACATTAGTATATTTATATCATTTATAATTTATATATATTCTTTTCTTAGAATTATTTAAATAGCAAATAACATTTTGATTATAAATTATCAGGATCGGGCTTCGTTACAACTTGGGTAAAACATGGCGTCGACTATGAAGATATGAAATTTTTGAAGCCTAGAGCTACGAAGATTATTTGAATAACTAAATTATCAGAAAACTGATGAAATCTTTAAAAAAAATATATTTCTATACTTTGTAATCATGTAGTTTTTAAAATAAAAACATAACCCAAATATAAACAACACATTTTATTATTACAAACAACAAAAAGCTTGTCAAAAATCATCGTTAAGATAATAAAACGAATATATTCACAAATTGATAAATATTTTAAAGCGGTAAAATTAATCAAAACATATAAAACTATACCACATCAGAGAAAGTAGTTTGAGAGTGACACGAGTTTTGTCTCGATATAAAATATCACGATAGCATCGCCGGCTTCTGTACTGGATATCGTTGAGATTGGGCGTTCGATTAAATACTATTGTAACTTTACGACAGACGTTGATATACTAACATTGATTAAAAAAGTTGCAGTAACATAAGAATAAATTACACTTTTTTATGAGAAATCTTTTAATATCTAAACTTAGTACAATTTTTTACCGTATCTGGCATATAGAGAGGCAGAAAAAACTTGAAAACGTGTTAAAGTAAGGAGTGTTGAGTGGTGCAACTCAACGCGGTTATTTGTCTGTCAGAGTTAAGACATTCCATTTCGCATTATCCGCCCGATTTTCGACACGTTGCGTGTTGAGTGGCGGAACTCAACGCCGAGCTTTGTCTTCTTACTACAGTGAGAAAAATAGTTAATTCCCCCTAGTGGGAATCAAACGCATAACCATCGCGTCAGACGCTACTCCGCTGCCCCGCGATGTCCTTTTACTATTTACGAAGATATGGAATATTTATTTAAATATATATTTCCATATTTTAAACATTTTTAAATTGTTATTCCACATTTAGCAAGTAAATCTAAATAAATATTTTTATATTTCCATTTCTTCGCTTTGGAGTCAAGGCAAACCGCGGCGTTGAGTTCTGCTACTCAAAACGCAATGCCTCCAGAACTCGACGGAAAGTGGGGGACATTGTGTCTTTACACTAGGTTCCAGGGCTGCTTAGTTACAGTAGGGTACTGTGTGCGGGATACAGCGTGAAGCTGTTTTTTTTTAATATATACTCATACATATCTTGGGAAATGCCATGATTAGTATGCATGTCTTTTTATAAATTGTGAAGTGTGACAAATTTAAATTCAAATTAGCTATAATTAGTTGAACCTATGTGTGAAGTGATCTTATTCAAAACCTTAATTAAAAGATTTCATTACTCAATGTGATAGCGATGTTATCTTAATGGCTACTCGCAAAAAGTTGCTAATATATTTATTATACGGAAATTAAACATTTTGGATTTTTTACTATAATATAAATGTAGAGTTTCCGAGGTTTTTTTATATAAAAATATTTAAAGACATATTAAATGTCTGCCATAACGATAAATTAGAGCACTATTTTGTTATACAACATGACGACCCAAATTATTTTCAAGCGGTAGCTTTTCTTTTGAAATTTTTTTTCGAGCTTTAAGCTTTATCTTGTACATACCAGTAAAGATAGAAATCACCTTCCATTTCCTGCTTCCTATCCCTTAGCAGAGTGGGGAATTAAAAAATATATTTATTCCAGCGAGTTCCAATGCGCTACAGTGGATGCAGAAGTGGTCCATGCGAAGAAAAATTTACCATCTTCAAAAAAAATTTTTTTGCCTAGTTTTGCTCCATGGGAAATTATTTTATTGTTGATTGAAATAGAAGTAATATTATTCAATACAGTTTGATAGTTTAGATAATTTGATTTATTTTTAATTTAATGTTATTGTGAATATTTTAATATTTGA
This sequence comes from Heliconius congener, assembly GCA_018230605.1. NCBI lineage: Eukaryota > Metazoa > Arthropoda > Insecta > Lepidoptera > Nymphalidae > Heliconius > Heliconius congener. Next base: position 8,736 of record DWAO01007036.1, read on the forward strand.
TAAACCTGTAATATATTTAATGAACATTGTAATATTTTAAAATATATTATAGCATTATTAAAACCACCCAAGCCTTGGGATATTCTGATATAAATAAAAAAAGATTAATAATAATCTAATTAGATCACATGCGTTATTGGCTTGTCTCACCGATATCTTTTCACATTTCATTGCGCCTATGTTCCGGACACAGAACTGGCTTTTAGTACTTAATTTTTAACTTTACTATATACATTTTTCTTATTACCTAATTTATAGCGGTAGTAGTAAATAAATTACGTACACCTAGCATATATTGCGTAGGCGTATATTTGGACAAATTTATAATTAAAAAATGTAATAAAAAACGGGTTCGATTCCCACTTGAGAGAATGAATAATATTTTTTTTCCGCCTTACTAACAAAATAAATTGCGATATGTGTTGCGCCACTCAACACGTATCCAAAAAGTGGGCGGAAGGGGGTATTTTAAAATTACGTTTCCTCTGCCTACCCCTGCTATATGCAGGATTCAGGATACAGCGTGAAGCTGCGGGATACAGCGTGAAGTTTAACTGTAAGAAATAAAAATAAAGAATGGCAAGGTGATATTGTTAGTAGATCCGAAACCGTGAGCTAATTTTCAAGTAAATAGGAGCTGACAAGATGATCAAAATAATATTATAGTATTTTCTTATATTGAATGATTGGTACATAAAGAAATAGACCGATCTAAACACAATTTTTGTTTTATTTCGTTTTACTAAATATATTATGCAAAGAAACGATGTATTACTCCCATATATATTTTAATATATACACACAAACATTTCATTTTTCAGTTTGTGACATAAAAGTATACGATGTAAAATTGTAACACAGTTGTAAACGGCCATCTAGAAAATTAAATGTGATTCCTCCATGTCGGTCTCATTTGATGCACCGCACAGCTAGTAGGTCATAAATGGATATGACAAGATATGTAGATATATTACTAAATATATTATTAAATTTATGTGCAGTGGGTTCATTTGTAAACGTGTTGGTTGTGGGTACGAGTTCCACACAAGACAATAAAAAATAATATTAATTTGCCTCTTCTAGTATAGGCCAAGAAAATTATGTGTCGTAGCCGCGTTGAGTCAGTTATCATCAGTTTAAAAAAAATAACGTCACGAAATACAATGGATTCTAGTGACTTTTTATAGAGTACGTAGTTCTAGTAATACAATTTTTATTATTTTCAAATTATTCAATTATTGAATATTTATTTAAAATAAATATAGACCATATCAACGATAACATCATCGTCTGATCGATGACCCCCATGGTTAATTTGGCATAAAATATCTCGAACACATCGATAGACAAGCCGAGACGTAAAATCTCACGATATAAGTGACATTTGGAATTGAAAGTGTAAAGAAAAAAGATACTTATTATGAACTTAAGATACTTATTATAACTTATTAGATTTTATCAGTACATATATATATTTTTTCAAGTCTAAATTATAGAAAGTGCGGAGTTAGTAAGAGGCAATGTTTTTTAAATAATATTTAAATTAGACTTAGTCCTAAATTTTCCAATCATAAACTTTTATATAAGCTAGGATTTTAAAGAGAATATACACCGTAGCAGTTCTTGGATTCACCGTGTAGATGCCAATACTAATAGCATTGCAGGAAATAGAGTTCCAACAAGCAAACCAAATTAGAAATTATCAAATTACTGGTTTTTTTTTATGGAAAAGGACAAGGCAAACGAGCGTTCGGGTCACCTGATGGTA
>DWAO01007037.1:0-10502 GCA_018230605.1 Heliconius congener
TTTTCCCTTCCGTTCGCTCCCATGTATACATGTGAATTTGTTTGTGGTCAAACATAGTGTTTGCCAAACACAAATTCCTTTCCTTGCAAATTTCTCAGCGAAGCGAAAAAGCGAACCCAAAGCAGTAGAAACATTCGAGCACAGCCCCGCTCGCTCTCTGATCGCCGGCCCAGAAAGCGACCCGACTGCCCGGCAAATCGGCCGTGTCAGTGCCCTTTCGCTCGGTCTCAGTCACACAAACGACATCCAAATCTCTATCATCCATCACATCTAGTCCCTCCTCTTACATTCCACGTGGCTATTTGAGTGGCGGCCACTGGTGCGCCCTCTCGTAGGGGCTGGCAGGGGTCGCTGCGAGCAAGCCTTCCGTCTTAGACCCCTGGTTAGATATAGAACATTTTTAGGAGAAATGTTATTTATATGTACATACATATATAATTGAATACAATGTAAAACGCATCTGCCAGACCGCGTGTCGCTGGGCTGGACGGCGCTGCTGGGCGCCGTGCTGCTGCTGCTGCTGGCGGACCGGCAGGAGCTGGAGCCCGTGCTGCTGCGCGTGGAGTGGTCCACCTTGCTGTTCTTCGCCGCCTTGTTCGTCCTGATGGAGGTCAACTTTACTCTTTTAAAGTAGTAGTTAGCCTTTGTAGTCATTTTAGGATGTTTTGTCCAAATTTATGGATTTACATTTTTTTTCTATAAGATTGTGTATTTCACGTGTTACATAATAACTTAAAATAATGCGTCTTGAATCTAGGTTCCCTCTGCCTTTGAAGCTAAAAAAACATTAATATTAATTAAATTTCTTTTCCAGGCACTTACAAAACTTGGCCTTATTGAGTTCATCGGTGGTGTAACTGAAGCTCTCATCATGAAAGTGGATGAAAATGGCAGATTGGCTGTGGCTTTATTACTGCTATTATGGGTTGGTATTTGTATATCCGTTTTTTTTCTTCGATATCTTTAATTTTTATTTTTACTTTTATAGAGATTAACTATATGAATATATTTTTAATTTAAAAAATCTTCACGCTGTATCCCGCACACAGCCGGGCAGGCAAAGGGAACCTAGTGTTAAGACACACCGTTCTAAACTTTCTGCCGAATTCTGAAGGAATCGCGTGTTGAGTGGCAGAACTCAACGCCGCGCTTTGCCTCGACACCAGAGCGAAGAAATGGAAATATAAATTTAAATAAATATTTCATCTCCTCGAGTGCGGATCGAATCCACAACCAGTCAGGTTTTTCAGTCACACTTTTTGTCCCCCGCGCTAAGACTGACCTCATTTTTTATTATAGTTAATATTTTTTTTAGAAAGAATTAAATTTCCTTCTTTTTAACATGTATATTTATTTATATGTAGACTAATCTAATTTGATTGTGTAAGTTACACGATTTTTCACATACATAATATCTATTTCAATTCACTATATCTATTAGCTACTAGCTTTTCAACAGGAAATGCCTCCAAAAAATTAAAGTAAAAAACTCTGCTTAGGTAAAAACAAACGTAGAAAGTTATTTTTATGATTTCATCAGATACTTAAAGGCCAAACCTAAGTTAGCTTGTGACGGATTGAAATATATTATTTTCTTGATGCTATAAGGCGAAGATTGATTGAATTCTCCATCCAGTGAATAAAATGATCTCTTAAATGGAAAAAAAATCAAAAATCGTATCTATTCTAGTAAAATATAAAAAATACTTCAATAAAAAATATACTCACCGCTTTTCTCCACACACGACGTGGTACAAATTCTCTCCACCGGTCACTATTTCTTATACAAATTCTCTATAATTATTTTGGTGGACGACATACCGTTAATTACGAAGATGGTCAGTGAGATCATTACGTTAAAATTCAATTGTAAAATAATGATTATTTCTTTTAAAATCAAGCGTGTAAACAGTAAAACTGTAAACGCGACATGTTGTGGGTTCTATTGAAATGAAATTAAATATTTAATATTGTCATTTTTTCGTTTCGACGTTGAGCCAAAACGCTGCGTTGAGTTCCGCAACTCAACGTGCAATAAACCAGTATTCGGCGGAAAATAGGAAAGTATTAAACTCGTTTGTGTGGACTATAAAATTTAAAATCTAAATTAGTTTATTTCCTACAAGTCCCTCCACGTTGTAGGTATCGGGCATAACGTCAGCGTTCGTGGACAACATACCGCTGACCACCATGATGGTGAGGGTGGTGACGGCTCTCGGCTCCAACCCCTCGCTGCAGCTGCCCACCACGCCGCTGATCTGGGCGTTGTCTTTTGGTGCTTGTTTGGGTGGTGAGTTTGCTGTTGTCATTTTTTAATGTTATTCCTATTGACCGTACTATGAACTATCTATAGCACTGGTTCCCAACCAGTGGTCCTAATATGATCCGCTAACGATTTTAATTTTTATCAAAACTGATATAAGAGTAGTCCTTGATCAAGAAAAGGTTGGGAACCTCTGATCTATAGTGACTGTATTTATCGCAATCTTCATGTTCTCCATATTTTTATGTAGATGATCGATCGATTTAATCTTGCTTAGGGGAATGCTTGTTTTGTTTTAGACAGACGGAGCCTAGAAACCTAGTGCTCCGACACTCCGATATATCTAGAAAGAGCTTATCGTTTTAAACTTAAGCTGAAACATTATGTAAGCCCATGTTAGTCAAAAAAATTAAAAAGGCAAATCAAAATATATCACTAGGTTTTTTCCGATCGAGCGTTAATGATACATGGATAACGGAGTGTCTTAACACTAGGTTCTCTCTGCCTACTCATATATCATATTATATACACATGGTGAAATCCCGCAGGCAACGGCACTCTGATCGGCGCGAGCGCCAACGTGGTGTGCGCGGGAGTGGCGGAGCAACATGGATACAGGTTCACATTCATGCAGTTCTTGAGGGTGGGCTTCCCCGTGATGGTGGGACATCTGGTGGTCGCGTCTGCTTATCTATTGATATGCCACTGTGTTTTTACTTGGCATTGATTGAACATGGAATAATTAATGTTTGGTTTTAGAAAATGTATAAAAATTTAAACTAGTGGAATTTGAACCGGCACCTTCTCGACTGCTTGCTACAGGCTATGTGCAATTTTTTTTCCTACATTGTCTAAAAAAATTTTTTTCTTATTAAAATATGGAAAAACAATATTTAAATAATAGTGTTTTCAATAAATAAATTGCGTATATTTTAGTATTCGACAATACTAATGTATTTTTATATTCGTGTCATTTTATTAGAAGATATACTTGTTGACGCTAAATTCATACTTATACGAATCAAATACGTCATTTTACACTTGAGATTTATGACACCGAATTAAATGTTAATTTTAACTTCAATTAATATTTAAAATTTTTGTTTCTTGGATGAATTAGAACTGTAAAATTGCGAATATGATGCGTAAAATTTATACAATAACAAATGAAAAACCTATTTTTACCTATTTTTAACCATACCTTAGTATATAAAGTTTCAAGTAAATATATAGTATGAGGTCAGTATAGAAATGACGTAACTATTCAAAAATACAATTTTTAAACTGATTAACTTTTAGTATTAAGAAAAATGTCTTTTAAAATGTGTACCTTAAAAATCACCTGTGATAGTTTATTATGTACTTAAATGAGAAAAAATATATTTAAAAAAACATTAACTAGTATTTTATTTAATTATTTATAATGTTTTTTAATTTAATAATATTTTTGATTAGGATAACTATATACGGAGAACGTGGCGCAGGGGCAAGCGTGCGACTATCGCGACAGGTTGTGGGTTCGATTCCCACTCGAGGAGATGAAATATTTACTTAAATTTATATTTCCATTTCTTAGCTATGATTCAACAAAATGTCTCACCTTTAGAATTAGAGTGACTTAATCAAAAAAACCCATGACTTTGAGTTCTTGTCAGGAATTGACCTAAAACGACGCTCTGCACACAGCGCGGTACGCAGAGGGAATTTAGAATTAAGACACTTGGTTTCACGATCAATTTCTGACACAAACTCAAAATCATGGTTTTCTTGATTAGGTCACTATAACTCTAAAGGTGCGATATGTTCAGTTGTTTGAAGCACATCAGTTCTTTTCGTTTCGGTTCGTTTACTTTTTTTGCCCTTGCTGTATCGAGAGCTTTTAATAATCTATTAAGTATTTAAAAATTAAATGTATGCATGATTTAATTATGAACATTATACCGTGAATTCTTAGTTTTTTGCTGTTCTGTTCATACACTTTTGAAATCGGATTGTTTGTATAAATAGAACTGTATTTTGTATAAATACAGTTTTTATTTGTATATTAAAAAAATCCTTGGAAATAAGTATATATCGCTTAGATTTAAATATTACATATACTTATTAAGAGAATTGAACAAAAATATTTATATTATTATTTTTTTTATATTACAAACAAAAGAAAAGTTCTTTCTTAATTATCTATTTATTATCTTTTTATTAGTCATGCTGTCTCTTTCTAATAACAGTGATGAGAAAAGGACTCATTAGACTATAAAGAGAAAAGAACAGTATGATAATTAATTTTTTTTATAAGATGACAACTTTAATATATTTTGTGATATTTGTGAAGAAATTACTTTAGTTTTTGCTTTGTAGTAGTTGTTCAGTATTTTATTTATTTTGTGAAATATCTAATAGAGATTAAGTAATGTATAAAACTCTGTATTATAATTTAATTTTCTCGGTTGTGACAATGACAATTGTCATTTAATTGTCTTTTTTAAAGACAATTAAATGACAATTTTTATTTTATAATAAAAATAAAAAATTTAATTACCTTCACGCTATATCCTGCACACAACAGGGTATGCAAAGGGAACATAGTGTTAAGACACTCCATTTCCCACTTTCAAAATAATATATGTCAATTAATATTAATATCATTTAAATATTAATTGTTGTTACTTTTGGCAAATGAGGCGAGTGCAAAACCCGCAACTTTATGTTTTATATGCAATTTTAATAGCATTCAGTTGTGGCACAAGCGTGTAACTGTAAACGGGACAGTCGTGGGTTCGATTCCCGCTCGAGGGAATCAATTATTTCGTCGTCCTGGTAACAAGGCAAGGCAGGCAAAATTTGTGAGGCCCGTGGGAAATGCAGTGTCATAGCACTCCGTTCACTCTGCATACTCCGCTATATATAAATCATACTTCTTAATTATACACGCATATATTAGCTTTAAATACTATAGTGAATATTAATAATCTTCTTTAATAAATATTTGTACAGTACGGTCGACGAGTCGTGCCCGGTTTGAAATTAGGCTTTCTGATCTTGTACCCATTATTCGTCATGCTCGGGAAAAAAATAATTAGAAAATCATATCTGCAACTACCTACATTTTTAATGGCAGCCACGACTCGTCGGACGCACTGAACTGAACACTTATAATATCGTGCTATAGGCGATTTTATCACAATTTTCTATTTAAACAAAGTATCAATACACCTATTAATAAATCTTATTATTATTATTTTATTAATTGTAACTTTATGTTAAATTAAATTATTAAATTATAAAATAAACATTTGTTCAAATTTTGAAGTTTTATTTTTGTATTTCCGTTTTTTTTATTTTGTTATTTACTCTATATGAGGCAGACTGTGCAGGGGGACTGTGCGACTGTAAGTGCGCTAGTTATGGGTTCTTTAATTTCCTTGCACTGGCATCTGGCGTCAGAGTTCAGTGGAGAACGGGAGTATTTCGACACCACAGCGAAGAAATGAAAATATTAAATATTTCATTTTCTGAACTGGGAGTCGAGCCCACAACCAACGCATTCACAGTCGCACGCTTATTTACCCCTGAACGCCACGACGGCCTCAAAAATTACCAACGATTGTTTTTCTAATAAATAATTTAATTTTATTTAAGTAAAAAGGATTTCAACGAAACAAAATTGCTTTTAAAAAATCTTTATTAAAACAAAAAAAAATGCTAAAATTGGATTTTACAAACATACCAGTGATATTACAAAAGGAATAAGCAAACTAGACCAATTATCTATAATTGGACATTATATATTACACGAACATCAATATTTTTATATAAGAAAATGCATCTAAAGGAATTTACTGAACTTGGAAATAAAATAGTAACTTGCTATAATTTTTTTTATTTTCGATACTTTCAGCTTGTTATTAATAATAAAGCACATTAAAAAATCATGTTTATGAAAAAGACAGGCAAGATATGGAAAACTACTGGAATTGTACCTTTAAATATAATTTCTTATATACAAATATTAAGTGACGTTAAGAAATCTCAAACAAAAAAACTAACTTCTTATTAAAACGCTACTAAGATATTAAAATTAATATAATAATACATAAATATATATAAAAAAAAGTGTCAAAATGGATGGAATAAGCAGTCAAAATATAAACCTACATTTAAAAAATAATTATAGTACAAAAATTAAAATTGATAAAGTAATGGAATGGCCTAAATGTCTTAATTGAATCCAATTAAAAAAGGAAAAAATGATTACAATGGTTTTTTTATTTAATAAACTGAACATATAAGAAATAAAAACTAAAAACTGGCAACATCACTAATCATTCTATGGACACACGAAAAATATTTTATAATTTTTTACGCAAAATACTTAGTACCAGATGATACCGATCAATCATTAAAAACAGTTTTTTTCTATATCAAATTTTCACTTGCGAATATCCAATAATAATACACGCGTCGTGGATTCGATTCCCATTATCTGTATTGTTCTGTTCTGGTATAAAAACGTTGAGTTCTGCAACTTAACGTTATATCTCCAAAATGTTTGTAAAATAAAGAACTCTTAACATTCGGGTCTGTACATTTCCAAATTTAATAAAAAGAAAATATTCATAATAATAATATATATTATTTTTTTAACCTTCATCTGGTAAAAAATCGAATGTACATATTATTAATAATATATTGGCCATCATAAAAAAAGCTATATAAAAATGTTACAAAATACACACGTGGGGTTCTGAAATTACAACTATTACACTTAATACTATAGAAGAATTCAAAATACTATTTTTTTTCATCACTATTTTGTAGGCGTGGCTGTGCCAAATAGAGCCAAATTTAATTTAAAAAAAATACTTTTGGGGTTTTTAATTTATTTTTTAAAAAAAAGTTTTTGTCGAACTTTTATATCAAAACATTGATATGTATACATTGTACATTTATGAATTAATAAATAAATAAAACACAATTTATTTTTTGGTTTTTTAAATTAAATATCACTATTTTTATGAATTTAATCAAATATAGCATTTAATATGAAAAAAAAATAATATATGGCTCTACTTTACACAACTACGTCAATTTGATGTTTTATTGTAATACATAATAAAGGGTAGTGAGTGCAAATCTTCATGTATCATATAAATAGAATAGAATTTATTTAATATTGACTTTATTTTTGATCCACAAAAGGCACATATGATATTATATTTATAAAAAGTACTTTTGTTTTTTATAATTCAGAACAAGGTCACCCATCACAACACCGACCAGTACTAACGTCGCTTAACTTTTTATCTTCATTATATATTATAATAAAACATCAATATTTATTTTTAAAAAGAGTATAAGAAACTTTCTCTAGTGAATATAAAAATCATCTAAGCTAGACATATTTTTGTACGTTGTTGCTTTCTTATCAGATTTCTTTCAAAAACATATTTATAGAAAAAAACCTTAGTTATACATATTTTTACCTCCCGACGAAAATAGAGGCGTGTCTGTGTATGTCTGTCTGTGGCATCGTAGCTCCCGAACGGATGAACCAATTTAGATTTCTTATTTATTTCAAAAGTGATTCAAACAAATAAAATAACGTCGTTAGAATATCAGTTCTACTGTCTATTTTTGGAGCTTTTTGTGTCGGGGGTTTTTAATTATCAATTATTAAAAAATTTTATTTTACAGAAAGAGCAAAAGCAGCTACTTTTTTGTATAAAAGCTATTCGAACCTTCTAATAAACGCTTAGAAAATCTAATTTACATATAAAGAGTCAAAAAAACCTAGCAAATATTTTAAAAATTAGTCTTTTTAAATTATTTTCTACAAAAAACAGTTGTAAATCTTATTATATAGTAAAGTACATGAATTGAGATTCAAAACATTGCTGCCATGAGTTTTAAAGAAAATATCAATAATAATGAAATTATAAAAGAAAAAAAAATGGTTCAAAAACAATAGTTTTTAATAATTGTAATAATTATAAATTGGGGAACGGAGTGTCTGAGCACTAGGTTCCCTCTGCCTAACCTGCTGGGTAGATGTAATTGAGCCATTTTAGTGATATTATTTCATTACTAAGCTTTTATTTTTATTTTAAGTCAAATAAAGACATTATATATTTTGTCAGTATTATATATGTGAGTATAAATATTAATATGAGATATTTTTTCTAATCGTAATAAACTGTGTCAATAAAAACTATTTGTGACTTTCTAGTACATAGAAATAAATATTTAGTAAAAAGTACCAAGACAACATCGAATTGACGACCCTTGAGATTTACTTAAGAAATACATGTTTAAGGTCAAATGTATGACAGTCAAATAATATATAAAAAAATATTTTTCAATACAATTTTTTATTATAAAAAACAATTATTAATAGTGAAAGGAAAGTTAAATCATTAAAATACAAATTTTGAAATAAATGTATGTATATAACGGTTTTTTGTTATTATTACCAATGCATGTATTATTAATAAGTTGTTACACCGATTTTAGTTGCATTTTTGAGGAAATATGTCAACAAAACGTGTAAAATAAGATCTGTCTTAGCAATCTTTAGAGTCATCAAATATCAATTTCATATTAAATGTACCAATTTAATTTTTCTCTTAAATAAAAAAAAACCAAGACATTAAAAAACGAGATATGCAATAATAATGATATACGATGAGATTTTTACCCGCAATGCTGAATTTCCATAGAAATGTGGGTCTCGCCTCAGGCCGGAGAAATTAATGTCTGGTATTTGCGATTCTATAAGGGAATGGACAAGAATTAGACATTAGACAAGACATTATGTATTTTGCGGCATTTTATGAAGAAAACTTTGGTTAGTAATCTAATTATAGTGTTTTTTTTATAAAATGAATAGATAATTTTTAAATTAAATATTACAATATAACGGTTCCGTTATTTTTTTCATTTAAAAATGTTATTTTTTTTAACTTTTGAATTTGTAGCATAAATTTCAAAGACAGAAATTAAATTTTTAATCACATTTTTTTATTCAATGAATAAATAGAACTCAGTTGTAATAACTGTAACCAACAGTAGGCAAAAATATAAAAATCGACTTTAAGATATTTCATAGATAAAATTTTAAAAAGAAGTATGTAGGCGTTAATATTATAATTTACAACAATTTGAAAATTCACAAAGAAATTTAATTTAAAAAAAAATTTAATCAAAGGCCAAACAGTTTTAAGCTTAGTGGCAAACAAAAAAAATAATAAAAAATAAGATTTCATGCTTTCATCAAAATTAATTTCATATAAAAAAACAAAATGCAGTACACATATATCATGTCACATTCCAATAATTCATATTAATAATAAAAAAAAGGACAAGTTAAATTAATAAATTTATCTTCTGTAGTATTTAAAAACAATAAATTTTGCAAGCATTGTCTTTAACACTATTTTCACGCTGTATCTCGCATGTAGCAGAGGGAACTTAGTGTTAAGACACTCACTTCCCTACGCACCGCACGATTCTCGAGATATTGCATGTTGAGTGTTTTGTCTCGAATGGGCATCAAACCCACAATCACACACATCTTTGAGTACAGTATGGTCGAAGAGTCGTGGTCTGCTCTGAAGTTAGGCTCTCCAAACTATATAATATAAAGTATAAAATTCTAAAATCAATTCTGCGCGGCTACTTAAAACTAGCTTCAGGCTACCTTCAGGGCGACCACAACTCCTAGATCGTACTATACAAACATACCTCAAAACCACCAGCAGGGCGACACCAACGATCATATCCGCCTGTAGACTGGCGACGCCTCCATACCGGGTCTGTCCGCAGGCCGGCGGACACACCGGGATAATCGTTTCTAATTAAATCAAATATGTTTGAAATACGCCATGCATTAAATTAAAAAAGCAATAAATAAAACAATACAAAAGAAAAAAAAGAAATGCTATACTTATATCACTAGACACAGATAAGCAAAAAAAGATATGTAAAGTAACAAAGAAAAAGCCGATTTTCTATCAACATTTTGTAATATGTCTTTAAAAATAATATATATATATTTTATAATACAGCGTACAAAAGGTCGTTGTCGTCTTAACTAATGGTACGAATAGACTACCTCAGAAATTTTGACATAAGTGTCAGACATTGATTTTTAAGGTGTATTAATTGTTTCACAACAAATTTTGCAATTATATATATATGTGTGTGTATATATATATATATATATATATATATATATATATAT
>DWAO01007038.1:0-10502 GCA_018230605.1 Heliconius congener
CAATGCCTCCAGAATTCGGTGGAAAGTGGGAAACGGAGTGTCTTAACACTAGGTTCCATCTGCTTACCCTGTTGTGTGGGGGATACAGCGTGAAGATGATATCAAAATAAAACATTTAATTTAATTTAATTTAAATAATAACGACTAAGGGCTACTACTTTTACAATTCTAATAAATGTATGTACAATCTACGGTGTAACTACGAGTCAGGCGATTCCATATTTAACGTTTCATGATTGACCGGCTTGCGCGACCTTACACAACTCCAAGGACCGACTTGTGGATGTCAATATTGACTTAAAGGCCACTACGTATAGAATGAATAACAATGTCGCTGTATACTAGGAAAAATATAATTATTTCACAAGTTAAGCACTTCCAAGCTATATTTGTAAATCAAATTAAAATCAGCTTCACGCTGTATCCCGCACACAGCATGGTAGGCAGAGGGAACCTAGTGATAAGACACTCCTACTTTCCGCCGATGTTTGAAGGCATTGCGTGTGAGTGGCGGATTTCAACGCCGGAATTTAAAGGAAAATATTAAAAAATAATAATTTATTCCCTCGAGTGTATTTATATTTCTATTCGAAGTCGAGGCAAATAGCAGCGTTGAGTTCCGCCACTCGACACGCAATCCCTCCCGAATTGGACGGAAAGTGTGGAACGGAGTATCTTAACACTAGGTTCCTTCTGCCTAACCTGCTGTGTGCGGGATACAGCGTGACGCAAAAAAAGGGCTATGTATGTAGATGAATATAAACAATATGGTCGATAAAAAAAAATAAAAACAGGAATTACAAATATTACGGAACGTTCTATATTGTAGATATTACACTTCGATTGACCTCTATCTATTTCCTTTGTTGCTGACTGGCGCTTTAAAATACCGAAACATTTTCATACGATATCACGAACAATGACTGAAACGGCAACATACTCGCATTCCTCTAGATATAAATATTGTATGATTTCCCCGTACGTCCACGTAAAAGAAGATCGAAAATAAAATCTCCCAACGGGTGGAGGGGTTTAATCCCCGAACATATTACGGGGGTGCCAGGTCGACTCTAACAACTCGATTTTTTTTTGTGATAGTCGACTAGCACTAAGATGTGTATTCTTATAACAAGTTGATATTTATAATATGTTTGCTTAAGTACTTAAGACAAGTGCCCTTGTCTTTTTATTCTGACAAATACTTAAAAATTACAAACTAAATTTAGTAAAAAAATATAATAGCGAATATATTGTGATGTCAGTCCTTGAGTAAATTTACACAGTATAGTACGTACGCACGTAACAGATAAAAAAAGAATAGTTGTAGATTTTCAGTACAGTTTAATTATTTTTAGTATGTGAATTAAGATCTTATTAAAATTAATTATGAAAAATATTTTAAAATTAAATGTATTCAAAAAGTACGTAATCGTAGTGTACTCAAGATAAGTATTCTATATGCACAGTATCAACAAATGTGTTCGGTTCAGCTTCCGAAATGGCTTTTCTATTCAATTTTCGATAGAGATTTTTTTTACGAACCCGCAGTTTTGCGTACGGCGGAACCAATAAATCTCCTCTTGAGGTAAGGGGCGAATTAATCACCCGACAGATCGGGCAACCAATCTGGAGATCAAAACGTTTCAGCTTAAGCAAAGTCAACTTTAGCCAGTTACAGTTGAGTTGGAAGTCTTTCGTATCAATTGCGTTTATTTACTGTAAGAAAGGTGAAAATAAGAAGTGGGAATAAATAGTAAGGCCTTATTTGGTGGTACACTTGGAAGAGATTAAAGCGTTCGGGATCAGCAATGGAAAATAAATTAAAGAAAGTCAGATTTCTTGATTATCTAACACAATCTATCTCTATGTTATTGAACGTTGTACACGTACCTACGTAAATATATATATATTCCCACACACTGTCTCCTACACCTAACAGGGTAGGCATAGAACACGTGGGCACTTGCCTCCAGAATTCAACGGAAAGTGGAAATCGAAAGTGTCTTAATGGCACCGGAGTGTCTTAACACTAGATAAACACATTATTATAAGTAATTAGTATATTATCACGGTTTTCACTTAGATATTACGCTTAATATTTTAGTATTCAAAATCCGTGGTTAAACGAGGATGAGGTAAAATTTAAATCTGTGTTACGTTGTTTCCCGCCTATTAAGGACAGGGCAAATGGGTCGGTGGGCGGGCAGCTATCGGGCACGTATTAATAAACAAGCCAGCTAAGGGCATCACTCAAGTAACCTTGAGACGCATATCTGTGACTTTGTATATTATTGATTTATGTCACAAAAACTTTTATACTTTATCGTAATTCACAATATTTTTAACTAGCATATTGAAATTGACTTAAATTCCATAAAAAAATTATAAAAGGACAAAGACAGTAAAGAACACCCAACAATTCACATTAAAGAGGATGATCGTTACAGAGAGCAAATCCCCAATTCGCTATAAAACGTCGCGTCGAAAGTGGGTGCCCCGCGCCGAGGAAAACGTTGTCATTCAAAATCAGACCACGTGTACAATATTTCATCATCAGGAAGGGTGGTGGATCCGAGGCGACCCTCTCACCCTCCCACCTCCCGTGCCCGACCCAAAAAGTCTATCTGCGCTTGACATGGGAGGAAACGGGACAGATTAACCGTAGTGAAGGGAACAAAGCTAAATATGTTTCAAGCTTGATACTCACCCCTGTACAGTGCGCGGAAAAGTTGTGGCAACTTATTTATGCTTTAGTTAAACAAGCTGCCGATGGAATTTTCATTGCAGTAGTAATGCCGCCGGTTGATGTTTTTAGGTCAAATTAAGAAGTTGTTGTTGAATATAGTGGTGCGGTATGGAAAATAGCAGCGTAATTATCATTTCAATTATTTTTTCAACTAAAAGAAAAAAAATGAACGTGTACAATTGAATTGAATATGAAAATTCAATAAAATATTTTAGAAAAATTTACTGTTAACGCTACCCGATATAGAAGTTACACAATGCTGAAAAAGGATGGAGGAATGAAATGATGGAACCATTTTCAGTCCACGGTGAGATACCCACACCACCACGCACTCGAATCGTCCCGTCCGTACACGGGCGGCGCACGCACACACACAGGCCCCCCGGCTTGAAAAGTTTGAGCAGTAATTTATATGACGGTTTAAATAATTACTTCGCGTTTTTGGCTCAATTTGCAGATGAGCCAGCGCCGTATCGGCCGCCGTACCGCTGGTGACGTTTATACGTATTACTTTAGCGTTGCGGCTTAATGTGATAAGCTGGTGACGCCGTGATTAAAACAAGGGGACTCTCACTCTGTGTTTATAGATATTTATTTATACACTATTAATTATCTGTTTGAAAATTAATATATATTTAAGCTAATTTATTATTATATTTAGGATTTATTATTTTGATTTTACCACATATAGGAATTAATTGATAATATATATTATGTAAATATATCATCGATAAAATCATTAATATTTAAAAGAAATATTAAGTAAACAGTATTGATAGTATTAAAAGATCGTTTCTGTTTAATTAACCAGAGCACTAAACGATTTCGTCTCGCCCGACAGAAGATATTTTCCTCCATTGCCATCTGCTTCGAAAATAGATCGCTTGTCAATAAAAATGTAAATTCTCTTCAGCTCTCAGCTAATTCATTTCCCAGTGGAAAATCCGAGCGTCACCGGAGATCGATCGACCGTTCATTTCGCCAACAATTTTTTTTCTTTTCCATTTTCATATTGACCAGACGCTTAATTTGAATATTCGAATGTTTCGACATTGCAACCGTCCTCTCGTTAAAGGGCGTTATTCCCAGAGGTTGTATGGATTTCTCTACTGTGTATCGCTAAATTAAAATTTCTCAAGTATATGACACTTGACATTCCGAGTCATGTTACTCTGTTTTCGTGAGCGCTTATAATGTGATATTAAATAAAATTATAATTTAATCCTGATCCAAGCTATCAAAGCTTACAAAATATATTACTTTCGAAAATAGAAATAAAAAATGCTGATTGTTTGATATCTAAAGATGAAACGAAATTAATTTACCCATCTTTTTTCCTATTCTACCCTTTCAAATACACATTACTGAATATAGAGAATTGCAACTTCTCTCTGCTCACCGTTGTTTTTCACAATAGAATTTATAATTTCAATTTGTTTTCAATTGGCGAAAATATTTTAGTATCTAACATAAAAATCTTCTACTCCTGAGATTTAAGCTCATGATCATGTGCAACAAGTAATACTAGAAAGTCGTAAGTACTCTCTAATACTATCACGAATTTGATAGACTAAAATAAACGAAGAAAATTCTAAAACAAAACCATTTCTCAACAAATATGTATTTTTAAATCATATAATATCAATAAAACTCGATACATGCAGGGAACCAAAATACGTAAATACACAAAACCTCGGGTAAGCGCTCACACTCGCAGTGATACGCCTGACACCCTAATCAAATAAGTACCTTTTACCGGGACCGGAGCTGGCATATCTAAAATTAAGCTTTAAGTGCATGTAATAAAGTTGATATTGCTGTGAAGCTCACGAGTTAGACTAGCTTCCGCATAAAACGTATTTGTAGGAAGGACGACCCAGAAAATGGGTATAATATACTCACACTACCGCCTCTGCTTTCTCGCCTTATCCTCCTCGTCCCCCAGGAGTAGGCAGAAATTTATATAACAAGCTATCTTTCCCGGGCTCGGTTATTGTCGAGGAAATACTGCCTCAGACATTATTTTTAATTAAATACGTACCGTACCGTCCGGCAGCAACACTGATCGAAGTGCAATATTTCTCGCTTTCAGATTAAACTCATAACATTTTTTTTTCATATTTTTCATATATCATAAATTAAAAATATCTATTTAAATTTTATACTTTTTGTATATATATTAACTTTACTAGTATCGTCATGATAACATCATATCAATTAAATAAAAAATAGATAAATTAATTATAATAATCACTTTTTTTTGTATTTCAATAAGATTATGAATATATTTTATATATTATTCTGTATAATAAACATAACGAAATGTAAAACAGTCTATTCGTAATCAAATGTTGTTAGAAAAACTCCAATTTAACATAACTAATGTTATAATTATAACATACTTTAAAATAACAAAAGATCTCTTACATAGTAAATAAAAATCTGCTATTTTAAACAATTTCCTTTCTGCTCAATCACATTAAATTAGAGGGGGGGCCACCCTAAGATTCGAATGTTTATACTGGAGTAAAGTCCAGGCTTTTAAAATGGTACTTTATATTTGGTCTCATCATAAACAAATATAATTTACACTTTACAGTTTTTAAAAAATATTTTTATACAATTTTTCTCATCCTCCAGGAAATAAGATACTCCGTTTTCCGTTTTCCGGATATGAACGTTTCTACGAAACAATGCGTGTTAATTTTTTTTTATCAGCTTCACTCTGTATCCCATAGAGTAGGATATGCTTGGCTTCTTCTGGCAGTACTGTGTGTCGAATGGCGGAACTCAACGCCGCGCTTCCAGAGTGTCTCTATACCAGAGCGAAGAAATGGAAATATAGATTTAAACAAATATTTAATTTCCTAGATCGAACCCACAATCAGTCACGATTACAGTCACACTTTGTGCCCCTGCGCCACGACATACCTCTATATAATATATTTGATGATTATATTAAACTAAGATAAATTATTAAATTTTCGCAAGATAATATATACGGTATGGAGACATTATGAAAAGTCCTTGTAATTTTTTTTCAATGTCTCTAAGTTCAATAAGAGTAACAAAGATAATATTTTATGTACAAAGTATTCAATGGTCGCGACCCTTAGACGACCTGCAGACGTTCTTAGAGCAACATATATTTACAAGATTATTGGCTTTTATTTATATTATTGCAAATTCTTTTATGAGATGTCATTTAGTCTCGTCTCAATTAGATTTATTTTAATAATGATTAATATAATGTTTAATAATGTTTAAAATGTTTTATATATGCCTTTGTTGTTTTGGTCATACCTGTACCTCCTTCTTAATGCTATTTAAGTTGATTTAAAATTACTGCATCTCATATTTCTATTGAAAACACAAATACAATATGTATTTGTGTTTTTTTCTAATACATTCTTTATTGAATCTTTTTTTTCAGGCCAGTCGTGGCTCAGGGGCACAAAGTATGTAAAATTGACTGGTCGTGGGTTCGATCCAGGCAAAAGCGCGGCGTTGAGTTCTGCCACTCAACACGCAGTAACTCCAAAATTCGGCAGAAAGTGGGAAACGGAGTGTTTTAAAATTAGGTTCAATCTGCCTAACCGGCTGTGTGCGGGATACAGCGTGAAGCTGAACTTTTAAAAATTTAAAGGACAATCTCATTTTATCTGTGATTCTTTTATGTACAAACTTAAACTCACTATCTCTAAAATAATTTATTCTAACTAAACATAAAGATATTAAAAACAAAAAAAAAAATTATAACCATATATTAGTAAAAGAATATTTATTTAACGTGACGGCTACAACATTTCGAGCGCGACAGTCAGTGACATTGTATTAGGTCAGGTCAACTCTCATGAAGTCGTACAGTACAAGTCCATACGATAGTAACTCGTATTTCAAATACTCAGAAAATTACTTTTACCGTGTGAATTGGAAAGTTTTAGAGATTTGGAAGTTTAGATTATACTAGTATCGTTGACAATGTATGAATTATACACAATATGTGTTTCTCTAGTATATCTATCTATTTTTGTTTATTTTTTTCTTATCTGTACATTGCTTTTCTTTGAAATTACAAAAAAATATCTAAAATTTAAAAGCTTGACCACAAGACAACAGCCCGGCGTTCAGTTCACTCAACACGCAATGCCTCCAGAATTCAGCGGAGAGTGGGAAACGGAGTGTCTTAACACTAAGTTCCCTCTGCCTATCTTGCTGTGTGCGGGATATAGTGAAGCTAGTTTTATTTGACCACACCTATATTACTCTTAATGAAGTATACATTATAAAACTCCTGATTATATTAACCTAAAAAATCTACCATAACTATCTAACTTTCAACCCACGACCCATATTCAACTACTAAACCATCGCAACAAACAGAAATAGTAGATTAATTATCGTGTGATCGGACACAAGGAACCCAGTCGCTTAATAATAACGAGTAAATCGTATCCTGACCTGAATACGTGATCTGCAGTGCTATGTTTCAGCTGCTGTTGTTCGGAAAAACGTTTACAAAAGAGACATAAAAATGTATAAAATATTACTATTTTTACACAGATTTCAATTTTTATGAAAATCATATTAGTGCATAGAAAAAATTATAGTAACAAAATTGATTTCGCGTATGGTATTACTATTATTTTCATTTTATTTTAGCTTCACGCTGTATCCCGCACACGGCAGGGTAAGCAGTGAGAAGTTAATGTTAAAATACTTTGTCGTTCCCCATTTTCCACCAAATTCTGAAGGAACTCAACGCCGCTACACCAGACCGCTAAAAACTATAAAATATTTAATTTCATCGAGTAGGGACTGAACCCAAATCTTTTCGCGTTTATACAGTAGTTACACACCCAAGGTATGTTAGACGAACCAACAAATCAGA
Source organism: Heliconius congener (assembly GCA_018230605.1). Lineage (NCBI taxonomy): Eukaryota > Metazoa > Arthropoda > Insecta > Lepidoptera > Nymphalidae > Heliconius > Heliconius congener. The sequence continues at coordinate 7,638 of DWAO01007038.1, forward strand.
CACAAAATCCAGCTTTTACAATTACTTTATTTACACTTGTTCTTCCTGTAGTAACAATATTTAAATATTAATTCTAATGGCAAGTTGTCTCGAAAAAATCTTAAGAAGTAAAATGAGTTTGTTCTTATATTGGAAATCCACCGGAAAAGACACTACCGCCACTTAATACAATCGATAATGGAACCAATATCAAATGACGTCCTCGTCATTACAGTGACACCTATTACTATACTATAAGTAACTTATGCTAACAGGTACAACGGTGCAAAAACTGTACCACATAAACCAAAATCAATTATTAAAAAACTTTTCAAGTAATAACTAACAAAGCTTTGACCTACAAATCTAATGCGTTACAAAATTTATAGCATAATCCATAAAACAAATATTATGGAATTTATATTAAAAACGATATGTTAAACATCACTACTACTATGACCTAAATAAACTTGGAGCATCGTAGCAATTCAATTCAATCCAATTACTGTGCAATATTGTATAGGTAGATATAGGTTATAGCAGACGCCGGCCATTATATCATATATAGTGTATTTATTATACATGTATGTATGTATGTATATGTGACGATACTGTTACATGGCATCACAATTTTCTTTATGTGATTATTATCGATTTTTTTTACTATGAAGGTGAGACATTTTGTGTTAATAGTTTTTATGCTTTACCTTATGATTGTCTTTTTTTTTGTTTTTCCTATTAGCTGAACGCCGTATCCCGCGTATGGCAGAGTAGGCAGAGGGAATATGGGAACCTAGTGTTGAGATGTTTCCGTTCCCTACTTTCCATCAAGCTCTGGAGGCTATGCGTGCTTGGTGGCGTTAAGCCAACCCAACGCCGCGCTTTGCCTCGTTACCAGAGCAAGGAAATGAAAATATTAAATAAATAATTTGAGTGTCTCAATTTTCTATTAAAAAGCTTATTTTGCCGGACACAATCAGTACAACCCACCTCGCTAAAAGCAAATAAAACAAAAAAATCCCTTAACTTTTCTTGATCAAGAAAATAGAAATCTGTATCGTATATAAAACAAAGTTCATCAATATCAGTCAGTTGAAATTTGTCTCTTCAAACATACGAGTATCTGAGGCATTAATTACACCACTTTGATCTCGTCGCCCAGTTCATTCGGTCTTCTCTACCTTATTCATCATTTTACGTAGCAAGCTGATTATGCTACATCAATATTTTTTATTGCCGCATATAGGAGGATAAACAGAAGGAACGTGGGAACCTGGTGGTACGATACTTCCATCACATTAAGACACTTTCGTTCCCCATTTCCCGCTGAACTATGGAGGCTTGTGTGTTGAGTGGCGGCAAATTACGCCGCGCTTTACCTCAAAGTGAAGAAATGAAAATATGAAATATTTTATTTTCTCGGGTGGGAATCGATCCCACAACCTGTCATGTTAATAAGATAGATAATCATACGCCTGTGCCCTTGAAACTAGTGTTAAGACACTCCGTTTCCCGCTTTCCGGCGAATTCTGGAGGCATTGCGTATTGAGTAGCGAAATTCAACGCCGCGCTTTGCCTCGACACCAGAGCGAAGAAATGAAGATATAAATGTAAATAAATATTTCACTTCCTCGAGTGGGGATCGAACCCACAACCAGTCCATGTTACAGTCACACTTTGTGCCTCTGCGCCACGACCGGCCTTTCCTTGTTTTTTATATTTAATTATAATCCATTTCCTCTTTGAACAATCATATTCTCTCTCTCTCTCTCTCGCAGCCCAACACAAAAGTCAAAACATATAAATTTCAAAAACTAAACGTGTAACATTCGATGTTACATAGAAAAATATAATGTTACAGAATTTTTCTATTAATTTTGTAACAATTCTATTCAACCAGAGTGGGTACGTCCACAAGAGGTCAGTGTAAATGGTGACCCAAATACACTCCCGACACAATCCAATTACCTCGAATATGGATGGAGACTCGTAACGGCGTCCACGTTGATTATCATTGAAGACTAATTTTTAAATGTGACTCTGTTGACGAATACATATTTTTGATTCATATTCTATTTATATAAATATATAGATAAAATAATAAAAAATATAGTTAACTGCTAGCATTCTTTTTTTTACTTTTATTTTAACTACTATGTGATATATTTAAATAAACGTATTATATAACTGTAAGAGCTGTAGGTATCTCTACACTTAACAGTAATTACGGCTTCACGTATCGCACATTTTATTACGTAACATATTCTGTTTACCATTTTAATTTCAATTTCCTCGCCTACATAATTGTAAAAACATCTTAATTAATATGAAACTCGACCTATTTAACTGGGTTAAAACGCCAAATCTCAACGTTTGTCGCGCTCTTCGCTAATAGGCTAAAAAGCGTTGGAGGCAACAAACTTTTTCTAAAATAATTCCTTAAAGAAATTCTTATATTTTTTTTTTAAATAATCTCTTTATAATAAAGTAACTACCACGATATTACATCTATACTCGTCATAATTAACTTTTTTAATTATCAATATAAAAACAAATAAATAAAAAAAAATGTAACCAATTTAAGTTATTAGATTTCATTTTGACATCTATAAATAAAAATATATAAACACATTAATATTGTCATTTTATTAACCATTACTTCTAACATAATTAATAGAAAAAAAATTAAATCAGCTTCACGCTGTATCCCGCACATAGCAGTGTAGGCAGAGGGAACCTACACTCAAGAAACACCGTCTTCCACTTTCCGCCGAGTTCTGGAGCTATTGCGTGTTCAGTGTTGGAACTCAACACCGCGCTTTGCCTAGACACAGAGCAAAGAAATGAAAATATAATGTAAGTAAATATTTAATTATCTCGAATAAT
>DWAO01007039.1:0-10502 GCA_018230605.1 Heliconius congener
ACAAAAAAGGCACGGACAACTGAAGTCTGTGGCGCATAACAAGTCAAAAAAAAATAAAAAATTCTCTAATATCTGCTGAACCACTGAAAATCGCTGAGCATTTATGGGGATAAAATGGATAATCTCTTCCCATAGACAACTATTGATCCATCGATCGCTTTACACCCTGTATATTTTTAATTTTAAGTTTATATCAAATAAATAATTGGCGCTGATTTTTAAAATTAATTTAAGTTTAAATTTCCCAAAGAAATTATCAATTAAATTGACTTATCACAACGTCATCAACCTATACAAACCCACTTCAAACACTTTATAACCTGCTTTTCCTTCTCCCATATTATTACCGAATTTCTTACATACAAATAATTTAAACTAATTTCATTATAAAGATTTTAATAACTGAAACTAAATTATAATTTGTACTAACATTTTGAATAATTTGTTACGAGACTAAACTTTTACTTTTAAGTGACAACGACAAGAATATTAGGTGAAGCTGATTAAGATAATTTTAAAGAGCGAAGGATACAAAGTTAAATGAAACAATTTAATCAGATTAATCCCGTATATTTAGTCATTTTGGAAACCCGACGTATTGAACACTTTGCAGCAGCAGTCCATAATTATTATATCAGACTACCGCTAACGATTTCGTTATTGCCTCGCGTACTGCGCTGGATTATTGTAGAATGTGCTGACAATTTAACTGCAAATTGCTCTTTAAATATGGGTTTCTAAAAATGTACAAAACAAAAAACTTTATTATTTATTAGATTAATCCGGTTAAAAGGTTTCATCAAGTTTAAGCTACTTTTGTCATTTATAGAGAATTCAGTGCCAATTTTCCTACAATTACCGAATGGGAAAGGGATGTAACGATGGGAAACAAGTAATTAAAAATTATATTAATATTTTTTTCAATTTATTTAGTTTATTTGAAGAGTTAAAACATTTACATCTAGTTAACATTTCAATAAATATATTTATGATATTAATAAATTTTGCAGCATTCAATAAACGATATTTTTAGGTATAAAAAATAACTTTTATAATATAACATTTATCATATTGATACTCCAATCATAATTAAGCGAAGTGCTTCCCATCAAATAGAAATTAGAACAACATTTGTCTGTTTAAAAAATTAGGATATATATATTTATGTAACTAATGAAACTAGTCTGAGGCTGTGAAAGTATCGCGACAGATTTGGGTTCGATCCCCACTATAAGGATTGAATTATTATTTAATAATATTTTTGATTTCTGCACTCTGGCATCAAGGCAAAAGCCGGGGGTAAGAGGGGAACAGAAGTGTCTTAATGGAAACGGAGCGTCTAAGCACTAGGTTCCTCGGTTCCCTTTTGCCTATCCCTTTGCTCTTTTTGGGAAGTGATGTGCGAAACAACTTGTTTAGGTACTTATTATTTCAAGGTACATAAATTTTGTTAACAATTATTAAATTACGACGAAATGTCTTAACACTAGGTCAGACACTCCGTCCTCCAGTTTCCGCCGAATACTGGCGGCATTGCGTGGTGAATGGCGGAACTCAACGCCGAGCATTGACTCGGCGCCTGAGCGAAGAAATTAATTTATATTTTAATATAAATAAATATTTCATTTCCTTGAGTAGGGATGGAACCCACAACCAGTCGCGTTTATAGTCACTCACTTACGGCCCTGCGCCACAACTTGCCTCTGTAAATGTTATTGCCTAATATACACACACGACTGATATGCTCTTCAAATTTCAGTACATTACCTATTTAATATTTAATTATTGTTAAATGAACGTTCATTTCTATTGAAAATTAGTTCCTGTCTGCGGTTTTGCATGCATCAGAAGTATTTTAATTTAATATTTAAAAGTTTAAAGCCTTTGCAACATAAATTAATCTATTACCATTTTATAAAAAAAAAATATATATAAAAATACCTTTGTTCCACTACGATTGGCATGGACTTTAATTGAGTGATATATCCACTATAATACTGATTGTATTTAGCTATATCAATGTTAGATAGATTCTGGATTTACTTTCACGTTAGTTTACTTTTTAATGCATCAAGGTGCATTTCTGACATCTCGGACTAAATACAACAATGTCGTTGTCGAAAAATATCAAAATACATATTTATAATAAATAGACGGAAATTGAGGCTAAATGCCAACCGTTTAATTGCCCAAATGGTTTAATCAGTGTCTATAAATATACAAATAACGTAAAATTACGCTTCGTACGACCACACATTTTCAAAGTAATACGAAATAGATACAAAATTTATCATAAACATACATTAACAGCTTGCAAGATATCATCTAAACGCCTTAGAAATTCGTTGTTTTTGTAATGTTAGGAAAGAAATGGCTTAGATTTATATTGTCTTCTGCTAAACTCGCCGCTTTGGTTTGCTCTTTTTAGATTTGGGGAAAGCCGCGCGAATGTGACCGTAATACCGTGACCGTATATCATCAATATAAACGGGATTTTCTCATTCTCAAAACTGTTTTGTACGTGCTCTGGTTATATTTTCTTAAATAATACAGTGTATTCGCTTTAGTGTAACTTTGTGTAATATCGAGGTTTTAGTAAAATAACATTATTTTATATAATTGAAAAGATAAATCCACATATACACATTTAGTTTCCAATTTTCAAGTATTTGTTTATTATTAGTACATTTTTATCAAGTAGTTTCAAAATATCTCAATGTAATTTCAACTAACAATTTCAAGCTAGTATAGCCCATTACTTTAATTTAATGGCACTTGTTAGAGAAGTAGTAATAGGACGCCCTACATACCCTCTACATTTTTTTTTAAATTTAGTAAAATCTTTAAATAATTGACATAAACTATTTAAATTATATAAACATAATAGTAATTCTTTGTGTGAGGATAAAACCTTTTTTATCAAATATACAATTTCTATTTGACCTTCAATCATGTATAAGTTAAAATACTTATTTCGAAAAAATGGTAATTTGAATTATCTTTGAGTAGGCCTTCAGAAATGTTAACAATATTAATAAGGTATAACAAGCGTATAAGAATAAAAGAAAAGCGATAAAATTTCGACGTCGCTTTATAAGAACGTATGGCTGGTGGTCAGAGCGCTAGGACGACGTCTTATAGGCGGAGGATCAAATCCTGCTACGTATACATTTTTTAAATATATATTTACTAAGTATGGAATAACATAATACATAGTAATTCTTTAAACATTAAATAAATATTTTTTAGTATGCTTTTGTATATAATAACTGAAACCAATTATTTCTCATTTTTTTCATACAAGATTTTGTTGTATACACGAATCTCATATTCGTTAGTTCGTACGAATGTACAAATCTCAAACATGAAAAGTATGAATATCATATTGCTACGTGACTGTGCCAATGACAAGCGGGTGTGCTACGACGTAGGCCCTACGGGAGTGTTATCTGAGGGCGACTCTCGTCTACTGTTAACGTTAACAACAAATTCTCTATTCCGACGTCGCCCAAAAATTTGTATGTTCTAAACTGAATTACAACTATTTGAATAATTTATTGGTCGAGCCTCAATTCTGTACAGGTGTGAACTAAGTTTAAATATAAAGGTCTAAAGGAAAGTAAGCCAAACATTTCATTTTGACGTACAGCGGTGTCTTAAGTTATTTCTTAATTTGTCTTGTCCTGTAATCTTTATTTATGAAAATATCGCGTAAGATATTTGAAATGTGTCATATATTTTTTACTGTCACTCTGAATCCCGCACACTACAGGTTAGGCAGAAGGAATCTAGTGTGAAGACACTCCGTTTCTCATTTTCCGCTGAGTTCTGGAAGGAATATTTATTTGACAATATAAATAAAATATTCTTTTCCATTAATTATTATATTAATTCATTGTCGGTAATTATTGAAGAAATATTGCATATTTTTTTATCTCTGAATTCTCATTATTACGTTCATTCAATATTTGTATTTAATTTTTTTTATTGTCACTCGTTAATTCAAATATTTTTTATACAGATTAATGTATATATGCGTCACAAGCCGGACGCTTATGCCGATCGTGCCTCTTTTCCGTTGTTCCGCGGTCTCGCTTGCACGCTCGGCTCAGGTGGAACGTAACAAGTCATGTCAGGAGTCATGCTTTTCCGTACGTGCAACTGGCGTTAATGGATTTATAAGATGTTATCACGTCAAAAATAAAACAGATTCTACATACACATTTTTACTGACAAAAATGGAATATCTTACAATATTTTTTCTACTTTTATTGCACTTCTTAAGTACTTTAAATTTAACTTGGAGAAAACGTCAGTATAAGTAATCAAATGTTTTTGATCGATTAAAAAGGAGGAAAATTACTTATAAATATTACATATATCAGTTATTTAATTTGAACGAATCTGGGCGCTATACAGGACCAATCGGGGTTTTGGCATGAAGTACCCACTTTATATTCAGTTTGTTCAGTGCAGTTGTTAAGTAGCTCAGTTTCATCGAGGCCAACTTGGCCTTGCTTTCTAGATGATCGGGGTACTGGCAGTCATTTAAAAGTATTAAGACCCAATATGCTGATACTGGGTGCGCCTATAAAGGGAGTATTTTGACAAACGGGTGACACGAAACAGTTTTTTTAGTGATTGACGCCCAAAATTGAATCTTCTGGAGATCGAATTAAACCAAGTTCCTCTCACCCCATGAGTATTAGGGAGGGATGCCTCAACAGAATCCATAGTTTATTTCGGCATTTTCCCAAGAGAGATTTGCATGGCCGGAGTGTATGGCGTCTACTGTACTATCGTGTGCATAGCAATAAATGCTAGTTATCTTCTAATTCTCGTTAAATTTTTATAAAAGCATAATTCTGCAATCCTATTGCTCGGCTTTTTTAATTATAAATACAATTCATTTCACATGCTCGATATGTTTGGAATTAAACACCTATAATAGCTTACCATTCCGAGTGAGATAGGTAGTAATACGGAATTGCTTAAAATGGTTCTGTTAATCCTTTAATTTTTTTGTATTAAAATAGTTGCTGTAGGTTATTCTTGGAAGATAGACATTTGCTGTCGTGCACTTTTATTTTGAACTTTTGAAGGAGAACAATTTTGTCTCACGTTATTTTTGCGTAGCTTTAAGAGGCGAACGCATGAAAGCACTGAAGCTCTCTAGTTTGATCGTTTCTCTTCTCTAACTGGTTACATCGTGATGTAATATGGATGACTATCTAATGGCAAATTAATTATTCAATTGAAATCAATACGTTCTGAGATTACCATATTAATTAAACAATGTCTTTAGCTTTATAATAATAGTATAGATGTATAAAAATAATTTCAAATAATAATTTTGTTAGTAAAAAAAACGTCAAGAGAACGTGCTTATTACGTAGAACAAATTATTTTAAGGTGGATCATTATATCGCATAAAATTTAGCGAGGCGGGTGGGGTCCACATTAGACCCTCTTATTTTTTATGTCAACAAAAATTGCACATCGTATTGACTAACTTTGCTTGAAGCGTTGTATTGATATGTTTTATAGATAAAGCGGGCCGCTAGGGTTTCACATCAGGTATTGGGATCTTCATAATAAACTATACCTTCTAGCTAGCTATTTGCATTCTAAAATTTATAGATTTCTAGGTGAGTACATATATATATATATATATATGTATATATATATATATATATATAGATATATATATATAGATATATATATATATATATATAGATATATATATATATTTACTCACCTAATATAAATTAAATATCAAAACTATCCGGGCCACAGTATAAGTATTAAACAAAATGAACAGAAAATGGAAGAATTAAAGCAAGTCCAGGAAAATCAAAAGATATCACTCGAGAAGATCACATTCGCGAGTGTGGCGGCGAGCGAAACCAAAAGGATTAGTGGTCTTCCGAAATAGATACGGGAGAGGATGTGCTCGGAAGGATAAGGGAGGTCGTCGATGCTAATGAAGGATGGGTAAAAGTAGAGAGAGTCAGAAAGGCGAAGGATCAAAAAGTTATAATAGAATGCAGTACGGAAGCGTAACGGGAAAAAGTAAAGGAGAGGCTAATGCTAGCGAACAACATTCTAAGTTTCAAGGAGTTCAAGAACAAAGACCCGCTTTTGATCATCAGGGACTTCTTATCATTATAACTCCGATGATGATATCTTGGGTGCCCTGAGGATGCAGATTCGGGATTGGCTCGAAGGTATCCCCGTTGAGAACTTCCGGTTAGAAATCAAGTTCCACCGCAAAGCCAGGAATCTGCAGAATAAACACGTCGTCATGAGGGCGTCCCCCAGAGTGTCCTCCAGAATTCAGCAGAAAGTGGGGTACGGAGTGTCTTAATTAGGTTATCTCTGCCTACCCTGCTGTGTGTGGGATACAGCGTGAAGCTGATTTGATTGATTAACTCATATTTATGGCTTCGATGGTAACAATAACAAATTACGTGGCGTTGAGTTCCGCGACTCATCGTGCAATGCCTCGAAAATTCGGCGGTAAGTGATATATGCTATAATTATTATAAATGTATAAAATATATTTCATAATCAATATTATTTGCTTATTAAATGAAATACATCTGACTCTATGATAGTCATGGCTTCGGAACTCATTTCGGGAAATACGTTTATTCTTTTCTCCGCTCTGTAAAAGCGCGATGATGAATTACATATATGTTGATAAGTTCTCTTTCCTTTTGCCTATCCTGCTTTACAGGATAAAGTGTTAATTTATGAGACTTGTTTAAATGGTTACAATATAAATATACTAGATATAAAAAAATTGCTCAGTGGCATTCGAATTCATAAACTTTGCGAAAAATACTAGTTATACAAGGCAGTTACGCTTTACGCATATAATAACTTTTATCCTATGTTATACAAATACATTGTTCATATTTAATTTTCTCCCATGAAGTGAGTGATTTATCACTTTTATCATAATAAGATAATAATCTTTCAATGAAATAATTAATAAAGTATTTATATTACAATTGCAAATACTTAGTGTCTATTGTTTACCTTTTGAAGAACAACAATTTAAAAGGTACAATATATTATAAGTATGCAAATTCACTTGATAATTATATTAAATATTACATAATTTAGAAAATCCACTATATTTTATTACATTTTACAATTTCGAATTTTAAGACGAATTTTACTAGATTTCACAATTTCATATTAGTTTTATATTTTAAAAACAAATTAAATTACAATTTTTGATATCTTAAAAAAGGAAGAGAAGAAAATTGTATCTACGTTTTCTAAATAAGTAAATTTAATTCACGTTTCATCTTGAAATGCGAAATAAATTGAGGATATATTGTATATTAAAAATATTCTCCTCATAGCGATATCGTGAGTGGCACTCAAAAAAGAAAATGAAAAGTAGCTTACCTATAAATGTTTATCTATTGGATGTAAGTGTAATACGATAAGAAAATCTTTCAAAGAACACTGTACATAAATACTAATCATTACTTCTAGATTTCCTTGATAAAATATAATGTACGTTAAATAAATTATAAGATTTTAATGACTCAGTGCTATAAAAGATAAACTATGTAAATTTTGTTCTGTCAACAAAAAATTATCACACAACACAGTTTTTTATTATCATAAGATACAATCAAAAAGAATCCTAGCTTATTTTCATAAGATATTTTTCGTTTGACTTTATTATACAGTCTAAATTAAATTGAATAATATTTTGTATTAAGTCTGGCTTCCACGCGAAAGAGAAGCAGTGTTAAGAGCGCCCATCGCCGTGGGTTTCTTTTACACAAAAATAAAAAAAAATCTCTCTTAAGAGCAAAAACCAATATTTTACTATTACGACTATTTATCATGTATTATATTAAAATTTTATTAATATAACCTTTGAATCCCTAAAAAATAATTTGCTGTCGTCTGTTATATTAAAATAAGACCAACATATGTAGATTACAGAATCGATGTATGTATGTCTAATCTAGTAAAACTAACCAAAATGTTTATTGGCGTACTTGCCTTTTCTATAAATATATATGTATAATAATGTAAATAATATATATTAAAAATTAAATAGTATTGTTGCCAAAATATTAAGACGATATATAGAGGTTCTTTTATATCATATGTTAACAAGCGAGAGAGATTATTTTTTAACTTTCCCTAAGATCGTACAATTGTATTTCAATCATTTTCGTTTCTAAATGTCCCCACAAAAACTAAGCGATATAATAGTTTCAAAGATAAGATAAATACTAAATAGATAGATGTTTGCGACATCCAAAACACCACACGGGGATCGATGACATATAAAAACCGCTTTATCTTAAATAAGAACATTCGTCAATATAATTATGTGATAAGTAACTAAGCCACGATAAAATATTGCCGTAATATAATATGGCGTCTGTGCATTGCGTATTCGTATATTTTGACTGAATTCAAAAACAGGTGTTTTGTATTTATATTTGATACAAGGTTTATTTTTCTAGTATTTACATGAGTAGGTCATCTTAGTTTTGATTTAATTAAAGATTTGTGAGCCTAAATTTTCTTATAATCAGTATTAAATTATTTTTTCTTGTATTAACTTATCAGATAGGTAAGTAATATAGATAAAAATAAATTTTGAGAGCCTCAGAGCCTGGTGCGATAGTTGTGGCCTCGATTTCTATTCAAGGGGAATAAGTTGTTATTATTTCATAGTGACATAGCGCGGCATAGAGTTCTGCCACTCAACACGCAATGTAATGTGGTTGTTCGGAAAGTTGTAAACAGAGTGTCTCAACACTAGATTCCCTCTGACTGCCATACTCATCCCACTGAAAGATTTAAAAAGAGTAATGTGCAAAAATGGTCATTGGTCTTGTCTTATGTAAATGTCTATTATATTCAAGTGAAACAAGATACCTAAATACTACTACATTATTATACAAAAGTCTTAGAAAAAATAACATTCACTTATTTATTATATTCATTTAACATTCACATACTACTACAAAATACTACTAAAGGTTAATCAACTTGGAACTTTACCGCCAGAACCTACGACTCGATTTCGGAATGAGGCGTATGCGGCGGTTTTTCTTTGATAGGTTTATGAGTGCGTACGTCGTTCTAGAAAAATGATGTTTTATATTAAAACAATTTTTTTTTTATTTATTTTGTTTGAAAAAATCACTTTTTATTTTTTGGGTTTTTTTATTGTATTAGGCTTTTATAGAGTAGTTAAAACTGTGGTTTAATTAAAAGTGGTGCTGACACTTGCAACCTGTATACAGTAAATAATGCTTAGGATTACAAGTTTACATAGTATGAATAAATATATTTTTCAATTTACATTTATTAAAAAGTCAAAACCTTCATGTCTTCATCACACCAAAACTTTCAATGAATTATTTAGTCTATTATTGTAAATAAAAGATATATATACACATAATTAGACCAATGCGATTTACTTAGTAGTTCTAAGAAAAAAAAAATTCAACATTAAAAATTTACTAAATTTGTAGTTAATTTAAAATACTCTTGTTAGAGTTTAATCTAATATTAATAATACTGTGATATGTTCATTTTTTTATAGTATTTACTTTACATTATACTATAATATACTAAAAACTATGAATAATATAACACAGGCAACAAACATGTTAGTATATCAAAAATCACACCTAAACATTGGTCTAAGAATAACTTATTTTAATTAACGAACTAAATGAGTTAATTTACTAAGTTTTTCGCAAATATAGTTTCATAAATAGTTAATAACTTATGAGTTTCAATACTAACCCCTACTCTTGATTATTTACATTATGTACATACATAACAAATTATGTCTTAAAATTCCTTATTGCTTCTATCTAACCACGCCAACTTATAAATTATTGGTGCGAATGCACCTCCAATTATTGGGCCAACCCAGTATATCCAATGAAATTGCCAATTACCGGACCACGCTACAGGACCTAACGATCTAGCTGGGTTCATACTAGCCCCAGTTAAAGGACCTCCAGCGAGCGATAAGGCAGCAATAGTGAAACCAAATTTTAAAGGTATAGCGTCCTGTTTCTCCTTATTAACTGGGTCCCAAACAGCACAATTGATGAATCCTAGAGCAGCTGATAGAAACACTTCAATAACCAATCCTTGGTACACTGTTAGTTGGGGATGCAGTAGGGTTGCTCCGATACTGTCAGTCATCAGGTCCACGGGAGATACACTCTGTAACAGTCCGTAACCGACGATGGCTCCACCGCACTGTGCGCCGACGTACATTAAGCCCAGTGGTATAGATACTTTGCCCCATATTACTGCAGATAGAGTCACTGATGGATTCATGTGTGCTCCCGAAATATGGCCAAATGTGGTAATATTGAATAAGACTACCATACCAAAGCCTATAGGCGAGTACATTGGGGGTTGTATGTCAAAGCCCGAAAGAGGTACGGTCGTCATACAACCAATAAAAAGTAAGAGCATTGTAGATA
>DWAO01007040.1:0-10502 GCA_018230605.1 Heliconius congener
ACTCAAAACGCAATGCCTCCAGAATTCGGCAGAAAGTGGGGAACGGAGTGTCTTAGTACTAGGTTCCATCTGCCTACCCTGCTGTGTGCGGGATACGGGATACGGCGTGAATCTGATTTAATATTAATATTGTAAAATGAGAATTATTTAGGCCAGAAAAAAAAAAAACGAACATGTTTTTTTTAATTTATTATTTAAAATTTAAGCCATAAAAATAAAGTCATTTTGTATAATGTTAAACAAATAAAAAATAATAGCGAACCAGATAATTTCATTTACCTGGTTCTCTATTATTTTTTATAAAACAATAATTGCGAACCAGCTAAATATTCTTAAAAAAACAGTACAGCAGTACACGATGTTTAATCGTGGTGCGTATCACAATGTTTACTTTGTTTTTTTTCTACTCGAGCAAAAATAGTCTTAAGTTCATATCATTTGTGTTTGTTATGATAATTAACTTTGTAAAAATACAAGTAAACGGTATAAAGACGTAGGGGTCGACGTGATTTTTTGGTAGACAACGGGAACATAGTGTAAAATGAGTGACGTAACTTAGTCTTGTTATTGAGATGTATTAAATATTTAATTGCCTCGAGTGGAAATCGCACCCACTACCATCGCGTTTAATCACTCGCTATGCCTATGCCCCACGACGAGCTCTTAATAAGTTATATCGTGTGTTAATTTCAATTATTTACCATTTTGTTTATTATCCTAACTAAAGTGGCACGTTCACTATATGACGTAGCCTATTAGCGGATGAAACGGAAATCAACATTTTAACATAAAAGTGTGAATTAAAGTTAGTTATAAAATGGTTCAGTAAACGCCGAATATTTGCAATTTATTTAAAAATATAGATTATATAATTTATTTAAAAGTTTCCACGTAGTAACTATACAAATATTTTTTATTTTCAATTTCCTTTCTATACAAGAGGATAGAAGTCACACGTTCAACTTCTATCACATTATTTTTGAAGGTATTCACTAAGAAAACATTATTCACATACTTTTTCACAGTTCTTTTTTCAAAAAACAAATATCTTACTTTGTGCATTTTTAAACATAAAAAATTTAACACCTTAATTTTTTTTTTAATTCATAGAATCATCAATACATTATAATCCATACCTACATTATAAATTGGAAGTAACTCTGTCTGTCTGTGACGCAATCAGGACCAACCGGCTGATCTGATTGTGATAAATTTTCATATAGAGATATTTGAGGATCTTGGGATGGACATAAGTTACTGTTTTTTCTCATATTTGTAATTTTCTCGACATATACTAATATATTAAAATATCTTTCAATTTGATATGCAATTTATTCTGACATGTCAATAACAACCGTCGCTAAGCAACAAGGAATTTTGTTGTTTTAACAAAAGGTTGTCCAAAATGGGTTTACATGGCGTGCGTAGACTCAACAAAAAAATAATATTTTATAAAAAAATATTGTCCTTTAAAAAATCTACTAAAAAGCCTGTGAATAATATAATATATTCAATATAAATAGAAATTTATTGGATTATTGTTAATGTATTTCGTAGAATTTGGTATCCATCCTTATCAAAATAAATATAATAGTCACCTTTAGCATTTCACCTACATTATATTTTGCTGTACATCATTCTAATAAATACTTAAGGAGATGTCACTGATTCAAAATGAGATAGTCTCCGAACCGAACGGTATGACTGGGTAAAACGGGCAGACGACGTTGAATATTTTGTAAACTTTCATACATTTTGAATTTCTGTAAAATTTTATGTGGTTATTTGATGTTAATCATTCATTTATATTTTTCTTTGTTTCTTCTCTGAATCGATTAGTAGTTTACCCGCGAACCCGCGCCTCTTGGAAACTGTTCATGCGCTCTAAGCCATACGTTCTTACCATACTACGTAAAAAACGCTTGGAGCTTTTACAAGGGGCGCGGGATCAAATCCCGCTACAGTCATTTTTTTATACTTTTTCTAAATAAATAAATACATAAGTAGTCTCCCTTGAGACACAGAGTTTCCATTAAATTTATTTAAATAATAATGTTTTTTTGGTTTTTCATATATTTTAAACTGTGTATATGCGTATCCTTGTACGTTAGATAACCCAAAGAATGCTTGTGATGAGTGCAACAGTCAATATACAATATAGATAATAGATAAATACTATAAAAAACTTTTATAATAGTTCTTTAACACTTTTTTAATCAATAGTTGTGCCGAGCACGCATATGTTGGTTGATATCAACAATACCGGGAGCAATACGCCTTTACGCATACATTTCGTATCGTCCATCTCTACTGAACATACTTCCCAAGTATATCACTTAATTCATATGTTCTGATATCTAACCATTTACACCGATCTTGCACTTCGGTCTGTCTTCATTTCTTTCAAAGACCAGAACCTTTTAATGCGAGTAAAACATCCCCCGGAGTGCATGTATGAAGAGGTTGATGACATTGGACGAGGCAAAATGAAGTATGTAAAGGCCGTAAGCGTTTGGCGCTCTGTTCTCTTTGACTATCCTGCTAGGTTGAAGCTAAGTTAAGTTAGTGGATTCTCACGAAGCAATGTTTTTTTGTATTTAAAGTACATATTTTGATGTCTCTGCTCTGGTTAGGTAAAGTATGATGTTGAGCTCTCCAACAACATATAATACGGTATTGACGAAAAGTGAAAATAAGAATGATCATACATTATTATTATTATTCTATGCTGCAATATTACAATAATATTATTATATTATTGTTATTGCGTCTTAAAATGATTCCTCCGACCAATTTGGACATGATGACCGCTTCAAATCCTATTAGTTTCTTACAATTATATATAATTGTGTGTATTTTTAGAATTAATCTCCAAATACAAGACCCGTTCCGTATCAAAAAAAAACTTGGCGCTGAACTGGTGAATACGGCAAAAAGTAAGCTCCGTTCTAATTATTCGCGTACCATAAAAAATACGTATTTAAAAAAAACTTGCCTAACATATTATGTGTATACCAATAATAGTATATATCATAAGACATAACAATTATTTTATCCTTGATAACCTTTAGTCATCAAACATTTTTTTTACAAATTAAAAAGTAAACCACAAAAATATAGTGGAATCACACGTGTTCAATCCGACTATCAAAATAAAAAAAATTATGTGTGGACTTAAATTAAATTTAAAAATAAATAGACGATCGGACAACGTTATATCGTATACTTCAAAGTCACCCGCGACTGCGACGACGTAGCATAATGTCAAATGATAGAAAGATAATAAACGACTTACAATTATATGCCAATAAAAATATGACAAAAACCAAATACTTGCGTGTTAATATTGGAATTTCTTTTAAAGTTTTTTTTACTATAGATCGAGGACGGAATAGCCAATCTTGTATTTTTTAACTTCACGCTGTATCCCGCATATAGCAGGCTAGGTAACGTAGTGCTAAGATATTTCGCTCCCCACTTTCCGCCAATTTTTTTCAAGGCATTGTTTGGTGATTAGCGGAACTCTATGCCGCGCTTTGCCTTGTTACCAGAGCGAGGAAATGAAATATTAAATAATCAATTCCCCCGAGTGAGAACCGAAACCTCTCAAAACCATCGCACTCACAGTCAAACGCTTGTACCACTGCGCCACAACTGCCTATATGAACAGCCAATCTTCACTTACAAAAAATATCAAAGATCAACTGTCACGTGATTTCGCAGTCAGCATCAACTAACAAAGTACAAGTGGACCGAATTGATAAACAACCGTCAACTATCTAATAAGATCTTGAAAGACGTTTTACTTCACTTATTAGAGAAGCCATTGCTGTAATTTTTGTTTATTTATCGTTTTTTATTTTGTTTTAAGGTTAGTTCTAAGTTAAGAGAATAAGGTCAACGTTTTCGGCCAATTTACTCATATCTTATACAAATGTTTTATTTAAGTATCCTGTTAAAAAAATTTTAGAGCATAGATTAAAAATATTTAGTTTTTATTTTTAAATTAAAGATATGCAATTCTATGAAAAATAAAATCATTGGATGCCAAGGAAAAGGAGGACAATTTCGAAAGTCACAAGACGCTTTTGATAAGTATCAATACAACATTGTTGTATTACGTTATATATCAATTCGAGTAAAAAATTCTGTTTAGGATATCGGACAACAACCTTGAAAGAAATTATAAACAATAAAATTTTTTGCTCATCCTTGAACAGCAATAATAGGGAAAAATATGAAAATTCTCGATTTTAGGCAATTGGTCCACTTTTTATCAGAATAATTATTATAATTAACAACTATTCTTATATAAAATTTGGTTGGATTTCTTATATGAAATTTGGTGAATTTCATAGAAGGAAAATAGTGCAGTCACCTCTCATCCAGCCAAAGAATGTTACGTGAATCGCAGAATGGACATAAACATAACGAAACTGGGGAATTTGCCAAGTCGTTCTCAGGGTCGCGGACGTTTCTGTTTAAGTGAAATTGTTCCTCATACGTATAAAAACACATGCTAAAAATATTCTACATATATTTGCGAAAAGAAAATGTGTATTTTTATTTTAAGCACATATATTCCACTTACCTCTCAGTAACAGGTACGGCCTTGGATTTGAGCTCGTAGAACATGAAGTCCTGCTGGGGCTGGCCGGTGGTCATTTCTTCCAGGATCCTTTGATCAACATTGAAATCATTCGTTAATAACGAAGCGAGATCGTATCCCATATCAATACCGGATTCATCCATGTTTGCACACAAATACACAAACTTTATCACAAATAACACGTATGGCTAATTAAATTTTATATATAATGCATATTTAAAAACAATACATATTATTTATATAAGAATAGAATGAATTTCTTAACAGCATCCATTCTCCCAGCTGTCTACTTGTTGCTATTGTTGACTAAAGTTATACGTATGAAATATGAGTGACTGCAATACAGCTCATTTTAGCACAACACAATTTTCTTATAACCTATAAGATTTATCACAACATTCGCATTTTGCCGCTTTATTTTGTGACCTATTATTTAGTAATGGTAACATTTGGAAACTTCAAACGATAGCTCAATGTTAAAAAACATTATCATTAAATTAAAATTATAATTATAAATACTTATAAAATATATCTAAATAACATAAATTTATAAATTTTCTATTTCATAATTTTCAGTTGACGTAACATTTATGTCATAATAAAAATATCAAGTCTATTAAATTTAAAATTGCAAAAAGTAAAAGTAGTTCTTAAATTTTAAGATAAATTATTAGGGAATCGACTCGTATTTTGTAAAATAAAACTGTCTATGATGATCATTTTATATCTATTCTATGCCTGGCCACTCACGTACAATAATATTGTCAATAAAGTACGTATTGTCAATAATATTGCATGTTTTAGGCTGATTTTCAATATTATTGTAGATTTCTAGAAATTGTGTTTTCGCCACGACAATATCGGGGGAGGCAGAGTTATTGTCAATAATATTGTAATGTACTGGCGCGTTGCAATATTTTAGTTATAAAAAGTTTTCAAAGGAGGCAAATGCTTTTGCTTTTTATTCAAAATGGACGACAAAAACAGTTTAAATAGCGAAAATAATGTTGATATTATTACTCACACGGAAAAACAATATTTAATAGAGTTTATTAAAGCAAGACAAACTTATCCAAAGCTATAAGATGCATCTATTGAAGTATATTATGATAAAGTTAAAAATATTGTGCGCTAAAAAAGCTTCTCGATGTTCACAAAAAAATTGATCCAAATAGAGATAATATCTTTTGAAAACGGGTATCTCTCATCCTCATGTAATTTTTTAAATCATTCTCTGTTAGTAAAATTAGCTTCACGCTGTATCCAACACACAACAGGATAGGCAGAGCGAACCTTGTGTTCCGTTCTCCATTTTCCGTCTACTTCTCAAGGCATTGCGTATTGAATGGCGGAACTCAACGCCGCGCTTTCTCTCGACACCAGAGTGAAGAATGAAAATATAAATTTAAATAAATACATGAAATATACGTTTGAATAAATCCCCACTCGAAGAGATGAAATATTTATTTACATTTATATTTACATTTCTTTGCTGTGGAGTCGAAGGAAAAGCGTGGCTTTGAGTTCCACCACTCAAAATGCAATGCCTCCAGAAATTGGCGGAAAGTGGAGTACGGAGTGTCTTAACACTAGGTTCCCTCTGCCTGCACTGCTGTATGCGAGATACAGCTTGAAGCAGAAAAGAAAATACGTATTTCCACGAGAGGGGATTGAATCCACAACCAGCCGCGCTTACAGTTATACTTTGTGCCCCTGAGCCACTAATGGCCTCTGTTGTAGCTCATTAATAATATTGAAATTCTTAAACTCAGTTTTTCTCTCATCTAGTTTTCTTTCTTAGACTTTAATTAATCTTTTATTTCATTCTACCTACATTTGATCTAAAACGTACACATACTTATAAATAAAATATTGTCAATAATGTTGTGTAGTGTGCAGAGCCATATATTGGACAATATTGTATTGACAATAATATTGTTTGATACTTGCCTAGCCTAATTCATAATTTCATTTATATTGTCTATGGATAGATCTCTCTGAACTAAAAGTTACGCTTGTAGATTTGGTCGGCCTTAGTAAATAACAAGATTAATAAGTGTACATTTAAATCTATAAAAAGCTTAAATTCTATTTCAAAATGTCGAAAGCACATCCTCCAGAATTAAAAAAGTAAGAAATATTTACATTTTTAAGTCATCTGGGCTATAGAGAGTTAGCGTCCCGCGTTCATAACCTCACGTCGTTACCGCGAACTTTAAGTTTATGCATAAATATTTATTGTAAGTCAATACATTATACATTACAATTGATTATTTGTGATTATAGATTCATGGACAAGAAGCTATCAATAAAGTTAAATGCCGGACGAGCGGTTACCGGTGTACTCAGAGGTTTTGATCCTTTCATGAACTTAGTTTTGGATGAGTCTGTCGAAGAAAGCAAGGATGGGCAACGGAACAATATTGGCATGGTGGTACGATCGATTTTTTTTTTTAGATTTTACTGTTGCACGCACATAGCATAGTAGTTAGATACTTTCTATCGACATTTCACCACTTTCCGCCCACATCTGGAGGCGTTACGTGTTAGGTAGCTGAACCCAACGCCGCGCTTTACCTAAAGGCTCCGGTTCCCAACCAGTGGTCAGTGGACCAGTAGTGGTCCGCAACAGCTAAAATATAGTCCACGAAAGTGTGAAGTGTTTCCTCATTTAAACAAAAAATATTTTGTCATTTAAATTTATTATACTTTGAAATTCATTATTTTTAAAAATTTACTTAAAAATTCACACACCCCATCATACAAAATGTCACATTTTTCTTAAAACTTTTGACTTTAAAATAATTTTTTTAGTTATTAATTTATTTTTATTATACCTACATAGTGGTCCCTAATCAAGAAAACATTGGGAATCTCTGCCTTAAGGACATGAAAATATTAAATATTTTAATTACTCAAGTGGGAATCGAACCCAAACCTGTTCTGCTTACAGTCTGACTCTTGCGCCCCTGCATCACGACTGGCTTCCATAATGGTTCAAATTTATAATGTATTTGATTTATAAAAGGTACCTTGCAAAATTTAACCTACACTAACACCAAATATATGTATAAAATGTGTGAATTTATAAAATGTAACTTGAAATATTTGACCTACACTAACACTGAATATATGTTGCATAACGCTGGTTATATGTTGCAAATTAACATTTTGAATATAGAAGATTTAGTGCAATGCTGTGATGCAGTGTTATGTTTGAGCTCCACTCTGAGGACTGAATTATTCATATGATCTCACTTCAGTAGGAAGATAAAGAACGGCATTGAGCTTAATCACAAAGATAAGAAATTTGTTAGGAATAGAGTGTTGTAACATTAGGTTTCCTCTATCTACCCTGCTATATGTGGGATGAAACTAAAAAAAATATTAAATACAATTTACATTTTTATCTGTGGTTATTTTTACAGGTGATCCGAGGAAACAGTATCATCATGTTGGAATCACTAGATAGAATATAGTATTTAGTTAAATGTCTTTATTTTAAGTTTTATTAATTAAGGTCCACTGAATTGTAAATGTGCAAATTTTTGGAAAATGGTGATATGTATCCACATGTTTTACAATGATGCTGAATAAAAAATAAGTGAACAGCAATATGTTTTTTATTTAACTTTATTATTAAATATAAGAATTTATTCAATATCTATACAATATATGTAGCTAAAAACCACATTTCATTCTTTATCCTTACATTTTAACTTTATTAGTAGTCAAATTTGTAGGGGCTAGTCATGGTGCTGTGGCATTAGCATGCCACCGTAAACGAGAGCCATTGCGAAGGCAAAGAAAAAAGCACAGCGTTGAGTTCCGCCACTCTACACGCATGGCCTCCTGGATTCGGCGGAAGGTGGAGAGGGGATGTGTCTTAATGGAAATAGAATATAACTTAATAAAAATAGAATATAATTACAAATAAAATGTCCATAAACCAACTTTATGTCCTGGGTATCTGGTAACCGCACATAGCAGGGTAGGCAGAGGGAGAACGGATGTGTCTTAATGGGAATGGAATATCTTAAGTGATAACTTACTAAGTACTAAGTGAACACCGCACTCAAATAATATTAAATAAATATTCGTATAAGGAAGCGGGCGAAGCCACGTGGGACACGCTAGTATATTATAAAACCATATTAAAATTTATTTTATTTTTTTCACTTAAATAACCATTGACCAAAGAATTTGTTTTAATTTGTTAAAATACCTTTAAAATAATAATATAAGATACACATGAATATATAATGAAAAGTAATAATAACGTACACTTTTAACATTTGTATAATTTTTTAGACCATAATAAAAAAATCATGATTAAAACGAACTTCGCAAATGCATTTCGCTTACGTCAAAAATACGACAGAATAACAAAGAAATTCCCGAGTTTGACGTTTTAATGATAAATTGTATTAGTTCGTTATTTGTTGTGATTATTATTATAAAATGATAAAATGTGTAACTAATTTAAAACTATTTCATATGACCAGCGGAGGGGTTTAATAATTAATAGAATAATATAATTTGAAGAAATTACGGACATAAAAGGATTCTTTAACCTTTTTACTGCTGTAAGTTATTTGGCTTCTTCTTGTAAATTTAAATCTTAAACATCTTTTTTCTTTCTGCGCGTATGATTATAATTTATATTATAAACAAGTTTCGTAGAAAAATGCGTCTTCAGAGCGATGAAATAGATTTTTTGGTGATAAAACTTTATTGTGATGAGGTCATCTAAGTGCATTTTTATAGGTCATAGAATAAATATTATTCCTCATGTTGCTATGCTGTGATAACAATCATTATATTATTATAATTGGATCATGCAGATGTTCTAAGCACTCTTGAATGTTATTATCTATCATTTATTGTTCTAGAATATATACTATTAACTCAGATATGACATTGAAATTAATTTACATCTGACATACATCTGAGTAAATCATATTAGAATTTTTTATACACTAATAATCGTTTTTAAATAGTAAAAGTTTATAATGTATTTGTATCATTAACATATTTTGATAAAAATAATTACACATGATTCAGTAGTTTCTTAAAGAAGGATTATAATAAGATGTTATTGGTATCTTTAGTCTAAGTAACTGATAATAAGACAAAATCTCTGTAAAATGTCCTAATAGCTTAAGTTCTCTTTGCTCACTAAAAAATGTAATTACAAACAGAAATAATCTATAATAAGCTTTACTTTAATAAAATTACCAGTAATTTAAATAAATACAAAGAGTTGTTCTGTATGAGTCAGCAGAGGATTGATAAAAAAACACAATTGACAAATTGTTATAATATGAGTAATAAATATTGATTCGATTATCAACAATTGTTACAAATTTGCATGTCAAGTGGCAATATATAAAAATATTACAATTTATAATAATTAAACAATTAATTGTTTAATTATTATAAATTGTAATATTTTTATATTTTGCTGTTGTAAAGTGCCTGTCTGTATACAGTGGTTGAGAATTCCATTTCCTATTGGGAGAGGGAAAGATTTTCATTTGTCTCTGTATAAAAATAAATATTTTTCTTTTTTC
The DNA here is from genome assembly GCA_018230605.1 of Heliconius congener. Taxonomy (NCBI): domain Eukaryota; kingdom Metazoa; phylum Arthropoda; class Insecta; order Lepidoptera; family Nymphalidae; genus Heliconius; species Heliconius congener. Next base: position 10,183 of record DWAO01007040.1, read on the forward strand.
TGGTAATAAGCTGAAGCTCGACAATGAGTTTCAATACTAAACATATTGCGCTGTAGCTATATGTGAGTTCCAGAGTAAAGGTTAAAAAAAAAAATTAATTTCTTGTCTTTTTAGACATTTTTATACATAAGTATATCATTTTTGGCCAAGATCATGGTCAGGGACCATTCACTTTGCGAATGTGGCCTGGACGAAATTTCTGTTTCCCATATCCTTCTCTCCTAACTTAACTTAACTTAGCTTCACGCTTCATCCCTGGCGGGGCAGTCAGAGAGAACGGAGCGCCAAACGCTACGGTCTCTACATACCTCTTTCGCCTC
>DWAO01007041.1:0-10501 GCA_018230605.1 Heliconius congener
ACCAGTACCAGGATGATCCTATTCTAGGCCGGGATCACACGGCACAAAAACGGTTTCGAGCTCCAGCCGACCGAATGTATGTAAATTTAATTACAGCAAGAAGACGCCTTCGTTATTTTTATATAATAATTCGTTATTTCATAATAGGTTTTCCCCTTACTATGAAGGCTCATAGCGGCGTTCTGTTGTCTCTCTCTTCTATTTGGGTAAAAAAGAGGAGAACGCAGTGTCTTATAAAAGTAGCCTGTACCTGTCTACCCTGCAATGCGCAAAAAACGTAAAGTATAAAAAAATTACTATTACGCAATTGAATCCATTACCTATATAGTCTTTATCATCATCACTAAATATATGCAAACAAAATTAGCCTTGCAAAATTCGTCTGTAACAAGAGATATAATTAATTGGTATAGGAAACGTGGATACGGACCTCCCCCGAAAATAAAAATGTATGTAATGTACTAACTTACACAAAAAAAACCTTATTGATCGGTCACATACATCATAACTAATGAATTTTCATATAAAAATATTCCCGTATGACAAAAAGTTCGGCGTTGGGTATCGTCATTCATCTTAAAATGTTGGTTTTTTTAGCTTCACGCTCTACACCGCGCAAAAAAGGGTGGGCAGAGAGAACCTGGAAACCTAGTGTTAAGACACCCATTACCATTAAGATACTTCCCCATTTAGTGGCGAATTTTTAGTGTGGAGGCATCGCGTGTTGAGTGGCGTAACTTTGCGCCGCGCTTTGCCTCTTTACCAGAGCGAGGGAATATTAAACTTTTAATTTCGATGAATGGAAAACAAACCTACAACCGTCGCGTTAGCAGTCGCACGCGTATGCTCCTGCTTCACGGCGGCCTCAATGTTTTTAAAAATCGTAAAGTAGGATTTAGCTATAGCTATTTAATAAAAAAAATTCAAACTATTTACTTATTCAAGTTACAAGTAATTGAAATACTTTTTATTTATTTACTTAAATCTTAAATCACGGTTAAGATTCAATATCTTATCACGTATTTGTTTGACTTTCACGCTTATTTTTATTGTTTGTTATCAGAATCGCTAGTACAATATGCCTCGAGCAAAGATATGGAGTTATTGTATCGAATGAAGCTGTAAATGTTTAAAAATATATAATACAAGTGAACGACTGATAACGTTGTTTCTTTTTGCTTGTAATGGCTTAATTAAATTTAACGTACACAATAAGAGATATCTAAAAAATAAGCAACTCACTTTACATACGATACATGATGTATCCCATAAATTAGTAGGGTAAGCAAAAGGAACCTAGTGTTAAGACACTCCGTTGCACAACATTTATTGGCGACAGGAGGCTTCGGCTAGTTGCCAGAGCGAGGAAATGAAAATATTAAATAATATTTAAATCAATAGTCATTATGGCAATAGAACCCCTGACACAAGGTTGGTTAGAAAAGTGAGGACTGCGTCTATGTGTCAAAAACTATGAACAAACAAACCCTAGTTATAAATTGTAACAGAAATAAAAAAATAATTTGATAAGGCATCAAAATGAAAGAACTTTTAAACATAACCATAACTTAAATATAGCAATTTTTAAAAAGTAGACAAAAAAAGTAAAACTAGTAGAAGTATTCTTAAGGTAACGCAAAAAAAGGGAAATTTTATGTTTTATAGTTGAAGCAAACGGAAAACCAAAGATATTCATATAAAATTAAATGCAAAACATTTGCAATACGCCAGTATATATGGATAAAATAGCAACGTGATTTCAATGTTTATCACCAATAATAACTGTTTTATTACGCTACGTTTACTGGAACTTCCAGATTTATTACGATTTATAAAGAAAAGAACTCTATTCCTACAATATAAGATGTAAATTGGATGAAACCAGCGATGTAGACTCTGTACTCGTTAATAAAGACTCCTACACACGTGAGACAATAGTGGCAAGTGTGTAGGTATGACATAAGCAAAGAAACTGTGGGGTCGCCACGATTACATAGGTATATTTTTTGTTGAAATCATAGATAATAAATAAAATATGTATTTTTTATACATAACAAAAAATTATCACTGTATAATAAGTTCTTTGATTTTCACGATTATTACACATATTAAATGAAACTAATTTAACCGGATTAATCGCGTATATTTAAATATACGCGTATATTTATATATCCGGTTAAATTAGTTTCATTTAATATATCACTGTATATTTTTCATCAAAGATGAAAATCTGTCTCAATACATTTGTGAAATATACATACTATCGTATAAAATCCCATTATACTTGTTTTGTTTAAAAAAACTTATCATTTTCTAGTGCTATTCAACAGAAAAGAAAGTTTTCTAATTTTTATTATAAATTTTTACGTAACGGGACTCGAACCTGGAACGCTAGAGCACTATAAAAGTGGAAAATTTTGACTTATCATTTCATATCAATAAAAAAATTGTATAAAACATTAACCTACAACAAACACAGAAGTAGTTTTCCTACTTACCTAGCATTAAAATAGAATAGCTTAAGAGATAATGAAACAATAATACCCTCGTGTAAAGGTCATGCGATAGATAGGTACTTAAACTATAACTAGCATATACTTGACTGGCTTTATAGCAAGTTTGCAATAAATGTGGAAGAAAAAAATAGTTTCAAGTGGTTATTTGGTTTTGAAATATCATTGTTTTTATTGACGAGAGATGAAGAGGACGGGGGGATTAATAGAGGGAGAGGCTTCGCTAAATGCAAGCGACAATACATTTTTTTTTATCTTTTATATATTTCAAGTCATGCGCATTGAAATGTGCAATCAAATCTAATCAAATCGATGTAACACTTCAAATAATCATACATGGATTTCTCTTAATTCTAAAATTAGAAAAGGCTAAGGCGTACCACAAATATCTTTTTTGTATGACACACACACTGCCGGATGTCAATGAACGTTTAAAAAAATATGTCCGTCTGTCGATAACGAGGGGTGTATTGAGATGCGTTTCCTGTGAATGAACTTTAAGAGATGTAAGTGATATGCAAATAAATATACGATATTGATAAAATGTTTCAGCTTTACGGCTTATCTCATATTGCATTCTTCCTCCCGGGGCGAGGATACAAAAATAATTCATTTCTTCGAGTGGGAATTATAACCGTCGCATTTACAGTCATTGCAGTTAAGGCATAAAATATTTAAAAAAAACTATTGTTTTGGACCCAGATACTTTTTGACGGTTCATGTCAAAAATATATATATATCAAACCCAAAACCTGGGCTAACAGTCAGAGACTTATTCACCTGCACCACAATGGGCTCATTTTTTTTTATGTGTATATAAAAATAATAAAGTCAATCTCGTGGTTACACTACAGACAGTGGAAACTGAGACACATCGGAGGCGGTCACTAACGACAGGATAACTAGGGGGCGAAGTCCACTCAAGAAAATAGACACTCAACACTTAATACGTAAAATATCTTAACAACTTCTGTTTTATTTGAATAATTTATCATGTAGGGTTGCTTATTTATTTTTTAGTTTCATATATGTTAATTTAATATTGATATAATATAGAGTAGCCGCAGTGGTGTAGTGGAGAATGTAAACGATGGTTATGGATGCAAATTCCTCACTTGTGAGAATGACTTCATTTCATTTCCCTGATCTAGTAGGACAAAATGCGGCGTTGTGGTCCGTCATGCCGCCAGCACATCAAATTTCGAATGTGATCGGAACGCAGAGAACCGAGTGTCCTGACACTAGGTTCTCTTCGATTACCCTAACGTAGTGTATGAGTACCGTCTTTACATTAAGTCAAACAATATAAAGAATCAGTTGAGTTTAAATTAATATAATCTTTTTTTAACTTACAATAAGATTTCTGTATTATTTAAATAATTTAAATATTTAATTTTTTTTAAATTACGACAAAATATTACCAATGTTCACGTAGGTTTGGTGGAACAAGAAAATGAAAACCAGTAGGTAACGGCCCCCTAAAATGGCTACAAAATAGACTGATAAATTACTAGGTTCCGTATATCTGCTTTAATTTAAAGAAAAAATCATAATAAGGAAACTTTAAGAAAAATTAAAAACTTGAACAACAATATATCCTGAGTGTATAAAATCTATGGCAACACTACGAGCGGATGGTGGATAACGGAAGGCGACACTCGCGGCGGAGCGGATAGGATAATGGCAGAGGGCGAAGTCCACGCTCGGACTAAAATAGATCCTCGTAATATACTAAATTTAATAAAAAAAAATGGACGCAATAATCGGTGTATTTTGAACGTTGTTTTATACGTTATTTAACCGGCAAGGTCGAGTTTGCGGTCCCCATTCGGCTAGGAAGTTAAAACCAAAAGGTATCACAATAATGCGCGACCGCTACAGGTATGTAAATGCAAAGAAAAAACGAAATTGAAAAAATTTATAAAAACAAATTATTATGTATATCTGTAATCTATAGCATATTAGCTATACTTGTAGTGCTTTTATACTAAACTGAAGGTTAGGTTAATTGGGTTAAATATATATTAAAAACTAATAGCTAGAATTACACGTATTTGGCGAGAAAGAGAACTAAGAAATTTTTTTACACAAAATTTTGAGAATATCTGCATTAAAATTTACGGCTTGTGAGAAAATGTTTGTAGTATTGTCAAACTTTGTAACCCAATAAACAAAAACACTACAATATCCAGGAGGCTTCATTTTACGTCATTGAATGGCACATTAATCAGAGAATACAAAAACACTAATAATAGTCGGTAAAAAAATACGCAAAAAATAATTTTTTCTCGAAGATTTTAAAGCGATATGGTATTTAGAAAATAAAAGAATAGACCAATATCTTAAAAGTCGTGAAACTTCACCATGCCTTCTGGAGTAAAAAATTGTTGAAATGATCTCATGTATTATCTGTATCGGTTTATGTATCGACCTACCAATCACGTTGTATAACGATTAAATTAATATTCTTATAGAAAAGTAAATGTTATTAATTTTAAGGCTCGATATAAACAATAAATGTATATTTTTTTATAAAAAAAAATGCTTTAAAAGTTTATAATTATTACCTTAAAACATTGGATAAAACTTGTTTAGCTCGAAGCTAGTCAGGATAAAAGAATAATCAATTTTCCTAGTAATGAGCACAAAGTTTATAATGAGGTCACAATTTAAAGTTTACCTATTTTCGTTATTTCTATAGAAACAATTCTGTATGATTTTTTTTATTTTACTAAAGTAGTTATATCACTATCAATATCACTTTTTACTTCTTGTACCAGAGTAGCATCCGCTTGTAGCAGAGTAGGCAGAGGGAATAAGTGTAGAACCCAGAAGGAGAAAAAACGGAATTCTCTTCCGTAAGCATCGTCCGCTTTGCAATTTGTGTAAATTTCAAGACATTGTGTATTAAGTGGAAGATCTTGACGCCATGCTGTCTGGTCATCAGGGCGAGGAAAAGAAAGTAATTCAATAATTCAAATGGGAGTCGATGCCCACATACAACATTAACGTTTACAGTAAGACGCCATATGGCCTCTTAAACGTATTTTTATTTATTTTAGTTCATTAAATACATAGTATAGGTACTGTTCTTGAAAACGACGATCAATCAAGGAAGTGTCTGCGTAAATATTTTCTTCATCGTTGAACTTCAGACTGGAATAGACTTTAGATACGAAGGTCAAAGATACGTTATCAAGGGCCGCTTAGGTTGAGTTGATAACGTATCACGCTGACCTGTCGCTTTTTGCTTATCAATGATGTTAGATGGGGCGCGGTTTAAAGTCCAGTTCTCTGCTTACATAGATTTTTTTTAAATAAGATAAAAATGTATCGTTTTTTTTTTCTTTTTAGCTTCACGCTGTGTCCCGTAAATAAAGGTATTAGAGGTCATCGTGGCGTAGAGGCCATTAATGCGACATTCTGAGTTCAGTCCATAGAGTTTAGGTTCGGAGGAATTTATTATTATTTTATTTTTTTTATATTTATATTTTCATTTTCTCCTTGGTGCCAGAGCCACCAAGGCGAAAGTCCGCCGTTGAGTTCCGCCACTCAACACACCATGGATCAAAAAAATCGCCCGAGAGTGGAGAACAAATTGTCTTAACACTGGGTTCCCCCTGCCTACCCTGCTATATACAGTAAACAGAGTGAATCTGGTTTGAACTTATTTATTTATTAACCGATTGAAATAAAATAAATATTAAAAGTTAAGGAAAGTTTGCTTAAATAAAAAATTGCACTTAAATCGGTTAAGCCGTTTCTGAAATTAGCGTAAACAAACGCACAGACTAACAGATAAAGCGACCGAGATCTATTACATCGTCAAATTTTATAAATTATCGTACTTGTACGAAAATGCAACTAAAGTTTTAATAATTTTCACATTAGTAATTCAGTAGTTTAAGCGGGCGACGCCGCGAACGAGTCGTTGGTATATTAAATATAAATATTTAAGCAGCTAGAGGTTTAGGTAACGTACTCACAGCCGTGTCTGAATAAAGTCATTGATTATATGAAGCAGATCTCCTGTAAACAGATCGCCAATCACTCATGAATATAATATGGAACATTAAATTTTTTGGGCTAATAGCGAGAGCTGTTGATAGTAGCATATTGTTAGCAAACTCGTGTGAAAGAGGGTAGATGTAGGTGAAAGACTATAAAAGCAACGGAGTTGCATAAATTGGGGGTAGTTGCTAGTAGTTAACGGCCCTTGAAAGGAAGCTCATGTGAAGTGTTTTTGGGTGATACATATCACTTATTACTGCACTTGCTTAGGTTTTCTTTTTGAATAATTTATAAACATATAGACGATTGTTCAGTTCTGGCACTTAACACGCAATGCCTCCAGAATTCGGCAGAAAGTGGGGAACGGAGTGTCTAAGCACTAGGTTCCCTATGCCTACCCTACTGTATGCGGAATACAGCGTTAAGCTGATATAGACGATATGTTTTTTAAACTTATTTTTTAAAAACGTGAACCCCTTCCGGTTTCTAAGAATATTATATAAAACTTGGAGCTATTGAATGAAAACAAGACAAAGTGTGGCGTTAAATTCTCCCACTTGACCTATAATGTCCCGAAAATTGGGTGAAAAGTAGGGAAGGGTTGGTGATAACACTGAGTTTCTTCTATACTGCTATACAATGAAGCTACAAAAAAAAATTTGATGTTAAAAATAAAGAATCAGCAGGGTGAATTTAGATTTGTTAAGACACTTCGTTCCCCACATCCTGCCGTGTTCTGGAGACATGGTGTGTTGAGCGGCGCAACTCTACGCCGCGCTTTGACTCGACACCAGAGTGAAGGAATTAAAAAGGAGCAATTAAGCAATACAGATCTATGGTAAATTCTATCCCAAATCTTGTTTGATTTTCTCATTGGTTAATTTTCATTCCAGGAAAATTTTGGCTATATTTGTTATTGATGATATAAATGAGGAATGGAGTGTCTTAACACTAGGTTCCTTCTGCCTGCCATGCTGTGTGCGGGATAGTGTGAAGCTGATGATATAAATATTTCTTAACTTGTACTTATTTCTAATCATGTGGTATTGGATTTTACCAACCAACCAATCAGATCTCCAAGATTCATTCATTATTTGTGAGAATTGCAATTATTTATAATTTAATACAGATTTTTACTAAAAAAATTGTAACAAAGTAGAATACAAACTCATTTCTCTTGGAATACATCCAAGGATAGTCTACAGAATTTTTTTCTTCTCTTGTATCTTTTGCTGTTAAAATTTCACAACCCTTTTGATTTTTTTAAAGCATGATTTATGCCAGATGATAAAAAGAAAAAAAAATATATAAAAATCATTTCAACTCTTTTTCTTAATTTTTCTGTTTTAGTGAGATAAAAAAAAACAAATTCTAGCATTAAGGGTTACTCACTTGACTAGAGAACCTTGATACTAGATTCTTTGTTTAGCCTGCAGAAAAAAATGCTGTTTTGCAATTTTTTTTCTATTATAATGTGTTAAATTATATGTAAAAAATTATAGATAGTTGAATAATAAACCTTTGATCAAACAATGTTAAGCAAAAAATGTATTTATGATATTGATACATAACATGTGACATTGCAACCATATGGCACATTTCATAGATAAATCAATAACATCTGTTTAGTTACCACAGTCAGGAAAATAAAATGTCTTATACACAATATTCTTACTCTAATTTAATTTCTAAGGCTATTACAATCACCCTTTATTATTTATTTAATATTTTAAAAAGATAGATTGTAATGTGTAGTCTTTTTCCCGACTGCTAAAGGAGGGTTTTGTTTTTAGAGTGTGTCTTAACAGCCTAAGTGTTCTTAGATAGGAGACGTTAAAAAAATTTATCATGATGACTGTGGGACGCTATTGGACTTAGGGAAAAAAAAAGTTTTTTTAATAACACAATATGGGTATTAAATTCAAGAGCTGAATATAAGGATTTCAAGAAGTATATCATGATTTTCATTATAAATTTTACGTTTCATAATCCTAATGAATTCTAACAAAAAGGTGATAAATAAAAAAATATTTAAAAAAAAACAACTAGGAAGAAAACAACAAGCCCAATAGTTTATTAGGATGAACAGTATAATTTAAATTATAAAATACCTAATAAGCAAATTTTTTATTAATTCGTTGATTTTCCTTAACAGATATGATTAGATAATCACAATAATAAATAACATACATGTAATGCAAATTTTGTTTACAACATGAAATTCTTATTTGACTTATATTTAGAATATTTCAATTCAAACATATTTCAGTGAAAATATGTAAGCTGAACAAAACTAAAAAACCTATAAAAAATGTCTCTAAGATGAAGAATTAGTTTAGAAATTACGCGCCGCATATCCTATTTATATTAAAACACTTTCGTATAACTTGCATTTCTGGCATGAACCACAAAAATTTTTTTACATTTATTATTATTATATTAAGCAATAAAATTACAGATATAAAGAAAAATTGAAATTAAAAAAAAAATATAGGTTATAAGAGGTACGTTTACTTTTATGTCTACCTGCATTATTTGTGGATAAAAGATATAATGTTAATTATTACAAGTACTTACCTCAGATTTCTCTTCGTTTACGTTCTCGCCGAGAAAATAACACTTGTAAAATTAACACAGAGTTTTATATTTACTTAATAAACACTAGCGAAATGTACAAATCCGCAAAACCGGGCCAATCCGTACTTAGTGACGTATGAACACATTAAGAGACTTCAGCTGTCAAATAATCGATTTGAAAAACTCGATTTATCATTTACAAAAAATATTACACTCAAGCTAAACTGTAATAATTATAAATAATGCTATAATTTTTAATGCCCGTTGCAAAATCCATTATTGAAATACATTTTTTAAGCTTAAAATATTTAGTAATAATAAATATAAAAAAAAAGAATCGAATATTAGAATTGCAATTATATCGATAACATGTTGAATGTGCTGTATTCGCTAGGGGTGGGGAAGCGCGCCAATCAGAGCGCGGCAAGCCGTCTGAAAAGGTGGCGTGATCGCTACGTCACTATATACATAACATAACATAACATAACTTAGTATTGATTAATACTAAAAAATAAAACGTATATATAAAAGTTATTTAAAGTGAACGAAATTGTAATAATTATACCATATTTTAACATTTTTGTTAAAGTTAACATTATTACATGATTTGATATTGTTGTGTTATTTTCAAAAATGATTTAAGTGAGACATCTAGTGTTGTTTTATCAAACTAAATTTGTAAACATTAAGTAGAAACTAGAAAACTACAACTTAATAATGTAATTAATAACTTCATTTCCAGGATTATCAGATATATTAAATAAAGAAAACAGTCACTTCAGGCGTAATATTCGTTTGTAGTATCCCCGCTTAATAATTTTTATTTTACCGCTTTATTAAAAAAAAATTAAATCAAAAATGGCGTCGTGCCATCACTATATAATATTTATTAAAATGAAAGTGACGCTTTAATTTTCGTTTTCTGTTTGTCCTGTCTCATGCTTAGAAAATATATTATTGTTAGACTTATATATACACAAATTTTCGAGAATAATCTATAGTAGCGTCAAAAAATAGATCAGAATAACAATTAAATATTTTTATTACATAAACAGAAACTATTTTACATTTTATGTATACACCATGCGTGCGTGACGTTGCAGTGAGGTGCGCAAAGTAGTGCCTGGGACTTGCGATCCAAGTATAGATCTAAATGAAAAATCTTTTAAATGAACATTAACGCTTTACTATCCAAGGTGAAGCCGAATATATAGCTGCTCCAAAGATTTTCTGATTCAATTGTAGGAATTTAAAGAACAGGCCGTTGTTGTGGTCTCTGACTGTAAACGCAACAGATATGGGTTCTATTTCCATTCGGAAAAATTAATTATTTTTATTTCCTTTGTACCACCCCTGGCATTTAAAACCGGCGTGAAGTAGTGGCTTTATGCCACTGCGTT